>JAQZBX010001091.1:0-89245 GCA_029593785.1 Cabassous unicinctus | reverse complement strand
TTATCACTTAGCATAATGTTTCTTTTAATTATTGCAATTATTTTAGTTAGCAAAGTTGTAGGTTTACAGAAAAGTCATGTAAAAAATTCAGCGTTCCCATATACTTCCCTTTGCTGACACTTTGTATTGTATTAGTGTGGTACCATTGTCAGAGTTGATGAAAGAGTATTAAAATATTACTGTTTAATAGTCCATAGTTTACATTAGGTGTATTTTTCCCATATACCACCTCATTATTAACACCTTATAATAGTGTCACATATTTGTTATAATTCATGAAAGAACACGCTTATATTTCCACTATTAACTGCAGTCTGTCATCCACAGCATGGTTCACTGTGTCATACAGTCCCATATTTTGTCTTCTAAGTGTCCATCTAGTAACATACATGTCCATACTGTTTTGACTTGTAACTTTTTGCCAATAGTACTAATATCTTCTTTCTTATCACAGGAATTTGACATCAATGGCAGCACAGGAACAAATTACACTCTTATTTCTATTTATGTACAATGTTATGGTAATGTACTTGATGTATATTCATGAAACAAAATATCTTGGTCCAACATAAATCCACATATTTACAGAAAATGTTCAAGAATAATTCAACCAAAACAGAAAAAAACTACAACAAATCTTTTATAAAATTTTAGGTGGCCATTTTGATGTTATCCTCTTATCAGCGTTTTAACATGAAAGATATATGTCAGCACATCATACATGTACTCATTACCTCTAAACTTCTGGAGCAACATAAAGATGAATGTGTATGAATGTGTTTGTGTGATCGTCTGGGGACAATGTCTATTCAGAAGACTAAGTGCATTACTTGCCTTTAAAAATTATTGAAATCAATCTTTCAACTTTTCTGAAGGGGCAACACTCCCTTAATTCCTTCTCATCCTTTTTAATAAGTTTCTCAATGGAGAAAGAGTTATCAGACATTAAAATGTGCTGTCCAAATGTGCCAAGTAAGCAAATGACTGGTTGCCAATAAAACCCTGACTCCATATTATAAAACAATAGATAATTAAAGGCAAGTCCAATGATTCTATTATAGAAAACTAAAAGATCACTTCCTATTTGGAAACATATTGTCCATCTAGTTTCAGTCAAATGCCAAAGTAGAATAATGCTATCACTATAGAATCCTATTGAGTATTCCCTGGACTCTTTCTCATGCAATCCCATGTTCTCTTCTTGATTCCTTCCTCAACTAGTCTCCCAGGACATTTGGGTGTCTTGAGAAAAGACTATTGATATGCAAGGAATCTTGATTTCTTCACTCCCTTTTACTAAGAGGACTGGAGAAAATGTTAGTAACCACAGTAGACAAAGATAGAGGATATGTGTGAATGGGATGTGCTGTAGTTAGGCATAAGCGTATTAGCTTGCCAGGGAGGCCATAACAAACAACCACAAACCAGGTGGCTTAAAACAACAGAAATTTATTCTCACACAGTTCTGAGAGCAAGAAGTCTGAAATAAAGGTATCTTCAGGAATACGATCTCTCTGAGGGCTCTAGAGAAGAATCCTTCCTTGCTCCTTTCAGATTCTGGTGACCCCAGACATTCCTTGACTTGTGGCAGCCCAACGCCAATCTCTGCCTCCTTCTTCACATGGCCATCTTCCTTATGCTGTTCTCTGCATCTCTTTTCCTCTCCTTAAAGGACATCAGCCATACTGGATTAAGGGCTCAGCCTCCACCAGCATGATATCATCTTAACTATGCAGATAACCTATTTCCAAATAAGGTCACAATCACAGGTATTGAGGGTTGAACTTAACATATCTTTTGGGAAATACAATTAAATCTATAACAGACAGGCATGCAGATGACTAGAGGGCAAAACCATGTTCTCTTGAAGGGACTCAGGGAGTCCAGCTATAGACTGAAAGGGGTTGAGTACTTGACTTTAGACTTAGAAGGGATGGAAAAAGCAATGGGATCTGTCGCAGTTGGGCAGTTTGATGTAATTATGAATTCCAAAAATATAATTGGATCATGCTTGTAAATTGATATGCTAATCTGGGCATGATTAAGTTATGATTAGGGCATTCACTGGGCCATGTCAGTAGGGCGTTGAGCCCCACCCCTTGGTGGGTGGGGGAAGAAAATATAAAAGGCATCACAAAGAACAGAGTTGCAGCAGTTTGGAGTAGCAGTTTTGATGTTGGAGTTTTGATGTTGGAGAGAAGGCCCCAGGAGAAGAGAAGCAAACCATTCACCTTATAGTGTACAGCTGGCCTTGTGGAGGAAACAGAGGAGCTAAGCCCAGAGAGAAACACAGCCCTGGGAAGAGAGGAACCCAAGAAGCCTGAACCCTGGCAAACATCAGCAGCTGTCTTGCTCCAACATGTGGCAATGGACTTTGGTGAGAGAAGAAACTTACGCTTTATGGCCTGGTATCTGTGGACTTCTACCCCAAATAAATACCCTTTATAAAGACCAATCCATTTCTGGTATTTCACATTAGTGCCCTTTGGCTGACTAATACAGGATTCAAGCAGGAGTTCCTTGAAGGAAATGGCAGCAAAAGGAGGGGGGGGGGTGAGAGGTAACATCAGAAAGTAGATTTTTACCCAAATTAAGTGGCACTTTGAAGTTAGAAAAAGAAAACATGTGATTATTGTTACTTTTGTTGGGAACAGGTGCTAAAAAGATTATTGCAGCCAGATGATTAATTTCAATGGAATAATTACTGTAAAGCAAGAGGTAAGTTTCTCTTCATTACCCATAACAAGCTAATTATTTGAGGACCTATTTTTCATTTTGTACCAAAATGAAGGATTCAATGATAACTGATATTTGTTAGGCATATTGCAAATAAAAGGGTAGAGTGTACCAGGGGAAGACAACAAATGGACACTTTCCTTAATTTAATAGGGCTTTCAGCTTAATCAACAAATTGGAAAATGTATTTCGATTATTCTCTTTACTAGTAAATGGAGAAATGACTCGGAATAAGCAAATATTTTTTTTTTAGCCACACTAATCAATATAGAAGGAAACTCATGTAGACCAAAGAAAGGAAGGAAGAAGGTGGGGGAGAGGAAAAAGGTAGGGTGCAGGGAAGGAAGGAAAAGAAAAAGGCCTTGTAAGTGTATTACACTTAATGGCCTACAGTCTACTTAAAAATAATTCCATGGATATTTTTTTAAATGGAGTAGAGGTATATCTTATCAAATCAACTCAATTCTATAAATTTTGATGTAAAAACTGATATTAGAAAATGATTTTAAGATAATGCAAAAGTTTTCAAATTTCCTTGGCTCATGGCACCCTTAGAAAATAAATTTTCATGCCCTCCCCACCCAGGTTGAAAGAAATATTTAAGAGTTCTGTTTATTAAGTAGTTAGATCCAAATAAATTACTAAAATTTTTGTCCTATTAGCTTAGTGATTGTCTGAAAAAAAAAAAAAAAAAAGACAAATCCAGGCATACCTCAGAGATATTGTGGGTTTGGTTCCAGACTATGGCAATAAAGTAAATATTGCAATAAAGCTAGTCACACAAACTTTTTGGTTTCTAATTGCATATAAAAGGTATGTTACACTGTAATGTAGTTTATTGAGTTAGTAATAGCTTTATGTCTAAAAAACAATGTACATATCTTAATTAAAATATGACACAGAGACACGAATTGAGAATGTGCTTTTGGAAAAATTGTGCCAATATACTTTCTTGACTCAGGGTTGCCACCACAATTAATTTGTAAAAAATACAATATCTACAAAGCACAATAAATTGAAATGAAATAAAACGAGTTATGTCTGCGATTTGAAAGATAAAAATAATACATCAATTTTAATCTCAGCCACAATCACTTATAATGAGATGTGTGTGCCTGGTGGATACTGCACAACTTCTCAACCCTTGGAATCAAGAAGGTTAATGACACCCTTCTCTAGTGTTCTACAGTGGATTTCATGTGATACTTTTTTTTTTTTTTTAAATCACAGCAACCACTAAAATCCCAGTTTCACAAAGACAGCATATCAGTAAAAAGAATGTAGCACAATTTAATGAGGGTCTGTGAACTCTCTCAAGTCAGTAGTTCATATGGTATCTAAAAGATGTTTCTGTATTCCCCTCAATGACTTAAAATATCCTGCAGTGCCCCTGTGAATTCTCTGTGATGTTCTGAGGTGCTTTGTTACAGAATTTGAGAGTTATAGGCAAAAATAATTCTTAGACATGCATGGGAGAAATTGGTTTACTAATAAGGTAGATATGCTCTTGTTCAAATAATTTGTGTTCCATAGACATGTAAGTTAATTTTGTATAAAAGAAATACAATTGATTTTCACCATATAGAAAAGATGATTTCAAACCACATAAAACATTTCATATATTTTATTGTCCGGTAGGATATATATTAACTCATTTTGCATCGATCAGAAAAAAAATCATTCCATCATTCCACACATAAGTGTGTGTGTGTAGGGGTGTATATATATATACATATATATATATTTTTTTTTTTTTTCAAATTTTGCCTTCATCTGGTTTTAACATCTTACTGGCTTCCTCATTAATAAATTCACTTCTTACCATGTGTTCATTTTATATTGCTATGAAAGTCATGATTTTGCTTTTAACACATCCCTATTCTTAAGTCACCACCCACATCACTAGATATTCCTCACTCTCAAATTTCTCCAGAGGTTCCAGCCTTTTGCTATGTTCCTTGGCTTTCCTCTCTTTCTTCTCTGGTTTATACCACTTCCAAATTCCCAAATTCCTCCCCCTTCTTATGAAAAGAAATTTAGCTACTTCTTTGTTTCATGGTCTCCTTGCTGCTTGTGCCTTTGAAGCCTGATCTTCCCCAACGCAAAGCAGTTTATCACCACATTTACCTAAAGAGATACAGTTTCATCCCTAAGATGAAAAACTGTGGCTACCTGTTGGAAATAAAGTCAAATCTCATTATTTATATTTTTCATATTAGCAAATTGCCCTATTCACTAAAATTTATTTGTAACCCCATCCTGCCCATCTCTCATGGGCCACCCAGCCTCCCCAGTACCCCCACAGTTTCTCAAGAACCCAGCAGCACTTTTATCTCCCAGTTTGCATTTGGTCGTAATTGTAATAGTAATTATTTCTGTGACTAGTTTGAGTGAGAAGTATCACATCATTAGGGTATATTTTTGAACCCTTTATTTTTCAAATAACTGACAGTAACTGTGTTCTACCCACCCCCAATTTCCTACCAAGTAGCAGATTAGATTGAGACTATATCTCAATCTAATCCCAGAAATTTGCTTTCTTTTAATATTGACTATTGCATTTTAGCTATTAAGACTTAGTCCTGATTATTTTTAAATCATGATCTCATATCTGACTCAATCTGACTCCTTCAGCTAACATTTGGAGGATTGAACTTGGAATGGCATGGAAATGATCTGCTCTTTCTTAGAGTTCTTACTCTGGTGTTGGGAAGGGCAGTGGAAAATACCATTTCCGTTCATGGTCAGTTGCCTTACTTAGACTGACTGCCCTTTTCTTTGTTGGCCCATCATAAACAGCTCTTTGTGAGTGGTGGTCAGTTGCTCCCCTCATTCCTTTGATGAAAACCCCTGATCTGACTTTGCTTCTCCAGACTCATCTGAGTGGGCTGAGGCTCCAGACAATCTTGCTGGCATGGTACACAATTCCAAACTATTCCCGTAGATTCAGTGGTCCCTTGCAAGATTCAGTTTCATTTTCAAGTTGCGCACAACCAGTGGCCTCAGGCCATATTCTTCTAACATTTAAACCTCATTGCCCTACTCTGTATTGGCCCCAATGAACCTACAGTTCTCAGTCTTATCCATCCCTTGTGATCCTAATTCCAGGGCTGTGGGAGCTATTAGATTCTATAGTATGTTTCACCTGGGAACTGGTCTCTGCCTGCTTTTGCTTCAGCTCCATGAGCAGTTGAGCAAGTCAACAAGGCCTGTAGCTAATTGGACATCCAACCAGATAATAAGATTACCTGTGTAGAGAGAATAATGCCACACACACATACACCCCCAGAGATATACATATCCTAGTTCCCAGAACCTGTGAATATTTTATTTTATATGCAAAGGGACTTTTCCAGTGTGATTAAGTTAAAGATCTTGAGATGGGGAAATTATCCTGGACTACCTGGGTGGGCCCAATGCAATCACAAAGCTCCTGAAAAGAGGGGGCAAGGGGGTCAAAATTGTGAGGAGATGGAAGCAGAGGTTGTAGTGATGCATTTTGCAGATGGAAGAAGACATCAGGTCTCCAGCAATGCAGGTGGCTTCTAGAAGCTAGAAAAGGCTAGGAAACAGATTCTTCCCTAGGAATGCAGGCTTGCTGACACCTTGATTTAGACTGTAAAAGCCATTCTGTATTTCTGACTTCCAGAACTGTAAGACAATAAATTTGTGTTGTTTTAAGCCACTAAGTTTGTAGCAACTTGTTACAGTAATAATAGAAAACTAATATTGACATCAATAGCATCTTTTTGCTAACACTCATAAAATTTACAAGTCATTTTAAGGGACCTGCAAACCAAATAGCCTCTTATCCCAATGGGAACAGCCTCTCTTCAAGAACGTTTCCCTCATCACAGAAGATTGTCTACCCAACTCCCAGGCACCTTAATTCCTTGGTCAAAACCTTTTTAGCACCTGCTGGCAAAACTGGCATCTCAGTCAAGATCTGGCCTCAAGATGAGTTTGGGAAATGTGTTCTCAACTGGGACCTCTTGCTGATGTAGTCCCCATTTATCTAGTAACCTCTGGGAGCAAGAAAGAAAAATCTCAACAGCATTCTGTCATACTCTTTCCACTTACCCCATACCGAAGACATTATCCAAAGAATTAATACACAGCTCACATTAAATTTTCACTAAAACTAGTGAGGTGCTGGTAACTATTTAACAACTGGGTAGAGGAAGAGGGCTGATTTTTAGCATTTGCCGATTTGATTTCTGTGGTATGAATATCACACAATGGCTGATTTCAAGCTACAAATTTGACAGTGAACATGGAGTTGGGAAAAGATGTGCAGTAGGACACTATTACATAGTATTTCTATGGTACCGATACAATAATAAATGCAAATAACCTCAAGAGCACAGATAATAGTAAATTAATTAGGAAGTGATGAGTTTTGAGTATTTGTTAACTTTTTATTTAATATAATATATTTAGCCACTAGTTTTTATCATTTAATTTTTAATAATGTCTGTGTTTAACAACCAGCTCAAAAACTTCCTGAAAATTCTGGAGCCAGCTCCAGTTTACTGCTAGAAAAAAAAAACAAACCCTAAAATAGTTTTATTCTCTTAGCAAATCTCAGAAATATTGTGTCTCAGATTCAGAGAGTTAGAAAGTAGAAAAGTCAAGATTTGAACCCAGGTTTTCTAAATGCAAATTCTGTTCTCTCCTCTGAATTTTGCTGCCATTTCCTGGGTTGCAACACTTCCCACAGTAAGTTGTCTACTAAGATCTCTGACCAAAAGTTACCAAGGATATAAAAGTCTGGTAAAAGCAGTACTCTCTATCTTACTCTTGAAAATTCATGAATAACATTAGCATATTATGTGTTTTGAAAATTCTTGATGTAAATAAACCTAGTTAACTTAATTAATACAGTGTTTCCCAAACATATTTGACCAGGAATTTCCTCCCTAATCCCTTTATATTTTATCAATTAAATTCCAACAAATCTCATGTTTTGGGAGACCCATTATATGGTATATATGTCCATTTCACGTGTGTTTTCTCCCCACCTCCCAGAATTGCTGGAAGCTTATTGACTACAGGAATTAAACCATGAAATTTTCTTGAACTCTCCCCAGCATGTGAAGGCTTAATTTATGTTAATCAAAGTAACATAAATGCCAACAGGAAAATGGAAATACAGGAACATTTCCCTGAGAGGATATCTCTTGCAAGATACAAAAATACTTTACTGATATATTTTAATTCAAACTCATAATTTTCCTAAGCCATCAAAATTATCTCCACTTTTTAGATATTGAGGCCGGTAAGAAATTAAATCTTGCCTAATAAGAAAGGAACGTTTTCATATTGGATATTCTTCAGGTATAATTTAAATCAGTCAAGCAATGGAGAGAGAATATTAAAAGTCTCAAATGGGAAGTATATAAATTTAGCTACATTACCCACTTTTCCTATTTAAATTGGGTTTTAAGAGCTTTGTCATGCTCCAGAACGTTCCCATTGTATGTCAGTCTGACTTACAGTGTTTCTGGCGGTTAAATCATATAGCTTCAAAGTTAAACAGCAACAGAAGTGAGCTGCACTTCATGCATTCATCAGAGAATTTAACCTCAAACTCACAGTCACTCAATATTTATCAGAAGCTTAATTGAGAGCAATAGTTATGGAGGATTTCCTGAAAAATATATAATAGATTTCAACCCAGTCTTAGTAATACCCATGTTCCTCATTAAGGCAAGGCCTTAAGAAGTTTAGCAAAAGAGAAGAAAAAGAATATTATGTTATATCTATAAAATATATGTTTTTATGATATATCATACTATATAAATAAATAATTTTGTTTTATTTTATTTGCCTAATAAAATAAAAGCTTCTATCTATTTGATATGATGAATTCTGGGGAGGTTTTCTGCCAGCTAGCCCACAAAAGCTACACTTGTTATGAACATAAATTATCAAATTTGCAGAAAGACAAACATCGACTTTGGGGAGTTAAAAAAAAAAAAGTCAATCTGCCCATTACCAACAGATGGCATCAGTAGTTACTCACATAACTGTGACTTTGGACTAAGCACACATAGAAAGAGGCTTTTGAAACTAATTTGTTTGTTAATAAGGAAACTGCTAGATGATTCCTTGTAGCACTTTGTGTCAAATTATTTCCAGATTTGCCATCACTCTAGTTGCCTCTCTCATATTGTATGCTATTAAGTTAAGAATGATTGCAAAAATGTATATAACAAGAGAAGTTGTTAACATATTAATAATGAACTAGAAAATGCTTTTATTTTGATAAAACAATGAAAAAGAGCCTCCATGAGTGTTTGAAATAATGTATTTGAAGAGTTGACTGAGAAAGACTTTTAGAGAAATGTTCGCTTGTTCATTCATTCCATAAATACTAACGATACGTATAATGTCTTAAATTACATGAAGACCAATTCTTGTGAAAGAGTATTGCTTTTAGTATTTTAGTGGATTTCAGAGCCTTCCATTATAGTTCTTTCTCCTTTATTTTTATATTTTAGCCTTTTATCTTGTTGGCTTATTTTTTTTTTTTATTGTGGGTAAAAATCAAATTTTTCACAATACATACCAATATTTGTAAAATGATATATAAATACATATGCATATATGTGCATTTGTTTACATAAATGTTATTTGTTACATATATATATATATATTTTTTAAAGGTGCTTAGATTACCTAAATATTACTCAGAAATTACAGGGATTCCCCATGTTCATTTTTAATTTAATAGTTTGCTTACTTTTTTGCTATTTTAAACTTTTTATTGAAGGAAATGTATGCAACTCATTGAACATACATGTTTATGAATTTTTCAAAAACTGAACATGTCCATGATGTCAGCACTGAAATCAAGAAAGGGAATCTTTCCCATATCCCAGAACCCCTTCCACTCATTACCTCCCTCCCAAGGGTGATCTAAGAGCTCAGATTAGTTTGGCCTATATTTGTAGTTTATATAAGAATGGAAGCATATAGTTAGCACTCTTTTGCTTCATTTGTTCAACATTCTATTTGAGGAATTCATCCACAGGTATGCTGGTAAGGTTTTAACAACTGGCTTTCTCCCTCCATGGCCAATTTCAAGCTACCTGCATGACACCTCTGATGACCAAGTTGGGAAGAGACCTGTCATCAGCTCTCAAGAGCTAGTGTGAGCCGGTTTTAGCATATGGCTGGAGTCATCTTTATTGTAGCAGGCAGTGTAGGGTATTCATTCTCATTGCTAACTAATATTTCACAATTTATACATTAAATCTGCTATTGATTGCTTATGCATAGTTTCCAGTTCAGGGCTAACAGGAATGTGGCTGTTATAAATATTCTTGTAGATATTTTTTGGTGAACATATGTAAGCATTTCTTTGGGTCTATACCTAGCAGTGGAATTGTTGAGTCATAGAGTATGATTATATTCAGATTTAGTAAATATTGTCGAGCAGTTTCCCAAAGTGGCTGTGCCCTTAATTTCTACTCCATCATATGTTTTTCATTGTTTTTAATTAAAATGTTCATTCTTATTTGACTTTTAATTTTTACTCTTACTTTAAATTCTTCTTTGTCCTTTGCTGTTTAGTCTATTATCTTACTACAAATTTTAGTTTTACTCTTCTCCCTTGGTTTGAACTACTTAATTATTTTATAATAGTTCTCTTTTATACTTCCTTTATATTTTTCATTTTTTAAATGTTAATTTGAAAATGTCTTGCTGTAAGTATGGTCAGAGAAGAGATAGCAAAAGTTAGTCCCCAAGTTAAAAAGAAGATGTTGGAAATGTACTTCTCACCCTTAACCCCAGAAATTTTTTATAGCCACCTCTTTAAATCCCAAATTTATCTCCCAGATATTTTAAGGCAGGATCTATAAAATTTTTACCTGGAAAATGCAGGAAACCTGTAGGTGACAGAAAAATATATTGAAATATTAACCTTTTTTTATTTCTTTATTACATTTCTCTTGCCCTTACCTCCATTAAAACAGGTAGTTCACTCCAGCTCACTGCATTAGGGGAGAATGTGACAGGGTAAAAAGGAATAGTCTGAGTATTTTATTTCCAAAAGTTTAATTCCCAGATCCGTGAGAGGATTTATATCATACTGTTGGAGTTGGTTCCAGAAATATGAAGGGTTCTTTCTGTTGAATACTGAAAGAGTATTTCTCTGCATAAGAGTAAAAAAAGCACTAAAATCTAAGATACCTATAGTTCTCAGACTGTGCCAACATTGTCTCCAAAGTGCTTCCAGGGAAAGCATCAAGTTCCCAGAGAAGTGTATAGGACCCTAAATAAAGGTGACCTGAGCCTATTTCCCAGCTGGCACTGCTGGAGAGGCAGCACCATCCAGAGACAGAATGACTATATGGGGCATCTTAAGGGGTGGCATCTGGGCATTTGAAACCAGTGAACAGCCTTGTAGAAAAAGAAGTTGGTATGATCTTAAAGGTCTGGGAAGACTGAATTAGTAGGGGCTCATAACTGGGAAAATAATAAAACAGTAGTTTTAAAAGAGAAGAGATTATTGAAGGATATTAGGTGGTAAAGAGAATCTGCAGCAGGGTCAACGATTCATCCTTGGGAGCAGAGCCATTGCCAAGGAAAAATACCCATTACATCTCTGGACCACTCAAATGGAGATTCTACTTCCACTGCTGTTGGGCACCGGCACTGCAACTCAGACCAAAGCTGAGCATGGAAAATTACCCGAGGACCTCTGCCACTTCTGCCTCTGAAATATGTCTCAAATACTCCGTAAAATGTGATTATGCAAAGAGACTTCCTCTCCATATCACTCTTTTTGGAAGTAAAGTCTCATGTGGATGCATCGGATTGGCAGAGCCTAGGTCACATGTTTATGCCTGAATCGCAAGTGAAAATGAGAAAGTGAGTTTCCGTCTTCCATCTCGGTGAGATTGGATACATAAGATGAAAGACATCCCAGACATAGGAAGAGTGTTCAAATGTTGATGACAGCAAGAAAACTTGGCAAATATCCACTACATTTCACTCCTTGGCTAACCAACATTCTACTTCTACCATACTTACACTTCTAAGAAATATTAACTTCAACAACAACTTGTAGGGTCAAATGCAACTTACCCACATATGAGAGAAAACACACTCACCTTTCCAATAAAGAATTTCATCAATTATTGCATGCAGCTTCAGATCAAAACGTCTTGATAGCATTTCTCTTTGTTTAACAATGTTCTTTGTTGTTTGTCCTAGGTGGTATCCTAAATATTTGGTATTCTTACTTGTAAAGATATAAGAAATTTAGGGTATAGCACATGAACAAAGAATTTTGAGACACATGAATAGGCTTCCCCTCTGTGTAAGGATGTTATAATTTCCTTTTAATCAAGGCTGGGAGACCAAAGACATATCTTTTTTTTCTTTTTTTTTTTTTAATTTCCTTTCTCACAGAGTAGACTTATACTTTCTGATTCCATAGTCATCTTTTGTTATCCAAAGCCCTTTCATGCTGCCTTTATTTGTGGGTTTGTTCATTTTGTGCCATTCAATAAGTTTTGAAATAATTGGGACAAACTCTGTGCATTTGATTTTTAAAGAGTTTTTAAATATTTAAGAGAATATGAAGATTAGAAAATCTGCCAGATTAACCTTTTGTTTATATGTTTAAATTTATAATGTATATTAGATGATGATTTTTAACTTGAAAAGTATAAGATGACTTGTAACAGTCAACTGTAAGAAAAATTGAAATATTTGAGAGAAATCACAAATTGTTAACTTATACATATAATTTGTTATATTTATAACAAGTTTATAAATATGAGGTATTTGAGGTAGGTTTGCATTATAGAATCATAGGTTTCCAGGCATATATTTGATCTGTGGAAAAAGAAAATTAAATATGTTAAATGTATTATTATTTGAAGTTTAAAATATTTAGGGACTGATTATTTAAGGGGAATAAAATCTTTCCAATTTGTGCTTAAATAATATTTTAATATAAAGATTTGATAGTTAAAAGTCAAGCCTTAAAGAAAGTTATGATTTTAAATTTTTAATTCTAATAAATCAGATATTATTTTAAACTCAACTAACTATAAACAGTCCTTTCTGGACACAAGAGCTACCTTGGTCCTCAAAAAAACCCACATTAAGAAATACAAATTCTACCTGAATTTTATTCCAAGAAATATGGGATTCCTGATTATAGTGCCTTTTTAGATAAATTATGAACAATTTAAAAACAAAATAACAGTAGAGCCCTTGGCAATCTTAGCACAAAATAATCAAGAATAAAATCAAAAGATGCTATCCAACAAGTTACCATATTTAATTACATGTGCCAATATATTATATCCTCAATATATTATATCCTCAAATCTAAGACATCCGTATGGATATGGATTACTTGACTGTCATATATAAACGAAGGGAGATTCTGAGACATAGATTTTTGCAGGATGATTTGGTTTATTTATTAAAGTACTACAGAAAATACATTTGACTTGAGATACAGGAAGAACAAACTTTTTACCATTTACCTACCTTAGAGAATATTGAGGATAAAAGGGGGCTGACTCTCTATTTGTTAGATTTAAATTCAATTAACTCTTAACTAGCTATTTCTTTTTGTTTTTTTATTAGAGAAGTTGTGGGTTTAGAGACCAATCATGCATAATAAACAAGATTCCCATATACCACCCCAACATTGGTATGGAACATTTGTTAAAATTGATGATTGCACTTTTTTACAATTACAATATTTTTTTAAACAGTAGTTAGTTATAATTGATGTAAAAGTATTAAAATAATACTATTAACTATCATTCACAGTTTACATTAGGTGTAATTTTTCCCATATATCATCTCATATTAACAACTGTTATTAATATTGTACATTTGTTATAATTCATTCTAATACTTATACTATTAACTATAGGCCATCATCTACAAGAGGGTTCACTGTGTTACACCGTCCTGTTTTACCTTTTAATTTTTATTCTAGTAATATATACAACCTAAAGTTTCCTCTATTAACCACATTCACCTATATGATCCAATGCTGTTAATTACACTCATAATAACGTACTACCATCATCACCATCTAGTTCTAAACCTTTGCAAGCAACCTCAATAGAAATTCTGTGCAAATTATCAGCTGCTCATTCTCTATTCCAAATCTATCTCCTGGTAACATATAATATAGATTCTAAATCTTTGAGTTTGTTTATTATAATTAGTTCATATCAGTAAAATCATACAATATTTGTCATATAGTCTGGCTTATTTCACTAAACATAATTTCCTCAAGGTTTATTCATGTTGTCACATGAAACAGGACTTCAATCCTTCTTTATGACTAAGTAATATTCCATTGTATGTAGACAGCACATTTTGTTTATCCATTCAGTTGATGGACAATTGGGTTGTTTCCATATTTTGGCAATTGTGAATAATGCTACTGTGGCCATCAGTGTGCAAAAATCTGTTCGAGTCCCTGGTTTCAATTCTTTTGTATATACCTAGAAGAAGGATTGTCTGGTCATATCGTATATTTAGCTTTCTGAGGAAATGCCAAATTGTCTTCCATGGTTGATGCACCATTTTATATTCCCACGAGCAACAAATGAGTGTACCTATTTCTTCACATCCTCTCCAACACTTGTAGTTTTGTTTTGTTTTTTATAGTAGCCATTCTAATGAGTCTGAGAAAGTGTATACCTGGCATTTTCATCTTCAGTAGTAGATTCAGACCCTGTCTCATAATTTGAGGGATTCCACAACACTAAGTCAGCATAAACGTCACTATATGGACTGCAGTAAATAAAAACTTTAAAATACCTCCTTGTTGTGTGATTTGCAGACACCATTTGTTGGTTGAACCAACAACCATTTTCAACCACTTTCTCTTTTCCACTATCCACTCTTGAGGATGGAAAAAATTGTCAGAT
This sequence comes from Cabassous unicinctus, assembly GCA_029593785.1. NCBI lineage: Eukaryota > Metazoa > Chordata > Mammalia > Cingulata > Chlamyphoridae > Cabassous > Cabassous unicinctus. The sequence continues at coordinate 74,585 of JAQZBX010001091.1, read as the reverse complement.
TCCCTTGCACATAGGTATGACAAAAGAGTGCCAATGAAGCATAAGCTTCAGATTTCTAGGAAAGGGCGTAGGGGGTGTTTATGACCTTCAGTTCTTCTTCTGCCTTGTGCATTTATGTCACAGATATTACATCTGGAACTATAGATGCCATTTTGGGACCATGAGGCAAAAAGCTTGAGACTGAAGGGTCCCAGACTTAAGAAGGGCAGAGCTAAGCCCCTGGTGGTGCCAATGAGCAGCTAACCAATGCAAGCAACCAACCATCCTCAGACTTCTTGTTATGAGGGGCAAAGGAACCCTGATTTGATTAAGCCACCTTTAAGGCAGAGTTAATGTAACTTATAGCCAAATATATACTTTAACAAAAATAGGTGGAGTCCCAGGTAGAAACTAAAAGACCATCAAACTAACCCAAGGCAGCACACAGAGATTGGACTAGTGGTGCTTCCCCTAAAGTGTGAGATGTTCCACTACCTCAGGCTCAGCATTCAGTCAGAAGCTGCTTGCCCAAAGAATGACAGCCCATTTGATCCAGAAAGGAAAAAGGGACCCATATAGCATTACTGGGGGTTGGGGAATTGGTGCTGGAAAGCAGATTAACTAAAAGCAGTTGTGAGACATCTAAAGAGCTCAGACACTGAGAGAGAGAGCTTGTTAAATGCCTCCAAAATCACCCCCCAGTGATCTGGAAGGGAGGACATGGATTAAGGAATGGTGATTAGGATCAGCATGTGATGTATCGTTTCATCATATTATATCCTAACCATATGCTCTGGCAATTATAGCCTGGGGAAATATTTATTACAGGAATAGAATAAAACAATCTGAAATGCTGGTGGCTTGAAGAAAGGTTGGTTTCAGGATATCATGAAGCAAAGCTGAGTATGACTGAGCAAAGCAGTGCAATTATAAAAATTATGAAACTAAATTCTGGAAATCATAAGGGCTTACCAAAATGTAAATTAAAACCCCGATATGACATTGCTTTGTCTATCAGCATCAAAGCAGAGCCTTTACAGAGCACTGTGTAGAAAGATATGGGGATTTGGGGAAAGAAACTGAGAGAAAACAATAAAAATGATGAGATTTAGAAAAATACCTAAATTTCAAAAGGTTAAAAGAATTGTGCTTATTTTGCCTAGAGAAAAGAAGGCAACTATATTATGATTTTAATTTTGATGTGCTGATAAAACAAAATTGGAATGCTTCAATTCTATTCATTTTCCTTAGGGATCAGAGGTTCATAAAACATTACTTGGGGTATATATTTGTTGTTGTTTTGCTTCCTTGGGAATATTATTTTGTCCATCCTCAGGAAAAAGTGACTCACGGAGATGTAATGAAAGCTTCTCCTCACCCTATGGGGAAAAAAGTCACCACCACATTTCTGACAAGCAGGACCACTTTACTACAAACAGAGGGTAACCAAGTTTTGTATTCTTTGCACCACTGAGGCTAAAAGTCTAAAGAGAAGGGGAATAAAAACATGGATATGTGGCCTGAGGGAAAGATTAAGAGAAGGGAGCATATCAACTGCCCATCTCTGATAGTTCTCTCCAGTGGGCTTTGGGCCTGGGATAGGTGAACCTGAAGGGCTGGGGTGTTTTAGTACCCCAGAAAAATCATGTTCTTAATCCACATTCCTGTGGGTGTGAACCCATTGTAAATAAGACCTCTTAAAGTTGTTGTTTTAGTTAAGATGTCCCCAACTGGATGAGGGTGGGTCTTAATCTGGATTACTGGAGGCCTTATAAAGAGGACCCGGAAGTCACAGAAGCCAAAACCTTATAGACTTGGGAGAAAAATGAGAGGATACCACTATGTGATGGGACAAGAAATGCAAGCTAAGGAACCCCAAGGCTTGCCGGCAGCCAGCACCAGAACATACAGACTAGGAGAACGCGAGTCTTGCCAATATCTTGATTTTGAACTTCCTGTAGCCTCAAAACCATGAAACAAAAATTCCCATAGTTCAAGTCAACCCATTGTGTGTTTTTTGTCATAGCATCCTGGCAAACATGACAGGAAGAGAACACCTGTTTCAGTGTAAAAGAAGAACTACTATTAAATGTGGACTATGACTATAGGTTAAACCTGAAGAAATCCCTGACAATGAGCACTGTCAAACATGAGAATGCATCACAGAGATTTGTTAATGTTCTCAAAAAGTCTTTAAAAATCGTATAAAATATTACCTGCTTCAGGGGTTAGATTAATCGTACTTCTTGGCACATGAATATCTTAGAAGGCTTCTCCTTCTTTCCTCAGAATTCCTCAATTAAGCTAAAGAAAAACATGTATTTTTATTTTACTTCCTTCTCAGAAAAGAAAAGATTTGAGGTTACTTACAGGAATATATAAAATACTTCAAAATAAGAATATAAAGAAATTATGGTGAAAGAAACATTCAAGTGGAGTGATAAGATAAAGATTTTTTAAAGAGTAAGGAAATAGGTTGGATTTTGCTTTGCTAGGAGAGCAAATCATGCCAAAAGATGTACCCAGCCAATCTGTGGTGGAAAGTTCAATGCCACGGAGTGTTCCTGAATAAACTTTTGCAAACTGTCTGAAGTACTCCTGAAAGCTTTCTCTCGCTCTCCTTTTGTCACTGGCTTAACACTCAGAACTACAATGCCCTGAAAGAACATGCCATGCCAAGGCACATAGACATAATCCTACTCTTTGGCCTAAGAACTATAAGCCAATTTACAGACACAAGCCCAATGACAGGTTCCTTAATTCCCAAGACTATCAGTGCAGGCGGCAGCTGGCCACCCCACGAGGTCACAGGTGTCTCTGCTCTTCTACTTTGTTTCATCTGTTTTTTTCTCTCCTATTCTTGTGTTATTTTCTTTCAGAACCCTTGAGCAACAGCTTGTCTTAAAACACAGGTATTCTGCAATCCTTTTCTTTTTTAGCAAAGGAAACGAATGAACAATGAATAAATAAGAAGAAAGTGCATTGTCGACTTGTAATATTACTGAATTAATCAATCATAAAGGGCAGAAGAAATCCAGTAATTGGGCTTGCTTGGGCTCCTGCTCATATAATGGTGCATATAATGGTACTTTGCTTCAGGTCTTTTTTATTCTTTCATTACCTTCCTTCACACCTTATTTACATCTTCCCCAAGCAGTGAACTAATTGCCAGAAAAGAGCTTCCCTCTTCAGGAGTCATATACTCCTCCTGCTTGAATTGTTCTTCTGTCTGACCGTCGAACCCCTGCCATTTTCTTCAAGTTTCCTTCCTCCCACAAAATTTTCCCTAATGTCCAAAGCTAAATTAAATTGCCCTTTTGCTGAATTCTTACGGCATTTAGTCAGTTCCTCATAATTTAATACTTACTCAGCTATTGCCCTGAAATTTTCTTGAGTTGTTTCATTTATATATGTCTCCTTTTCCCAAAAACTTCATGTGTAAGATCAACAAGGGTAGGCAATGCCCTGGTGTTTTAACCAGGCCCATTTATCAGTCCCAACGGCAAATGAGTGACTTGGCTATGAATTGGGTAACAAAATGAGCAAAAATTTTGAGAGGAAATGTATTTTGGCAACATGGACCAAAATGTGAAGTAATACCCCCCTCCCCCCACTTTACTGTTAATATTAAACGGCTAACACTTTGAGTGTTAATGATAAGTGACCTGGATGATAGCAAATAAATCAGTAGTGAATTATTGCTCTCTTCTCTGGTCCTGGATATGTTGGGAATGATGACAGTGGCTGAGCATCCATGCACTTATTTTGCAATAATAATCACCAGTCCTGCCCATGCACCTTCTGCCTCTGTCACTCCATCACTGAGAAAAACGCTTCCCACAGATGACTCATCTCCCTTTCGTCAATGCCCCAATCTTTTTTGCTGTGGGTTTCTATCAGTTGTGTATCTTAGGCATGGAGTCTACATCAAAAGGAAGTTCGTTGCTTTTATGCCTAGTGAATGTCAGTATTCTGAGAGTGGGTGGCTTTTTTAAAAAATGTGTAATAAGTGGGTATAAAAGGTTAAGTCTTCCTTCAATGAGAATTAACTCTGATTTAAAATAAAATCTGCTGATAATTACTCTTAGGTGTATCATTTTGTATCCTTCAGAAAATGGACATTTTTATCCTCAACGTTTAGTTTCAAAGTGTTATGTACTATGCAGCTTTTTAACATCTCTTTCTGCTTTGATTCACTGAGGGTCTTGGCCTCTGTAAGGAAATACAGACTACTTATTAAGGGTTAATCTTACAAAGGAGATTTATTAATAAAGGTTCTCTTCAGAAAACCATATAAATATAAATTATGCTAGTTTCATACCATAAGGAAAATGTGTCACAGATAATTCTCAGGTGTCAAAGTAGGTTTAGGCTCCTGAGTCCTTACTGAAATTCAACCATCAAATGGGAACTCCAACTTCCTGCAACTGTCTCTACAAATCTATCTGCATCTACAGCCAACCTCTCCTCTTTCTTTCCTCTTCTAATAAAAGAAATGCCCTTGACCTTCCAAGATCAATCCTGCCTCACACATTTTAAATACTATTTCCTCTTTCTTTCTCAGAGATCTCATCTCAGTCACTGTATCTTCAACTTTGCCCTCACTACTAGTTCCTTTCCATCAACATGTTAATGTAATAGATTTGCTGTATTTAAGATGAAAACAATGATAAAAGCAATTGCTTTCCCCCTTATGGTGGTTTAGAGCTATGGCCCCTCAAATTATGTTCTTAAACTTAATCCATTCTTATGGGTGTGGACCCTTGTAAATAAGACCTTGTGATGGGGTAACTTCAGTTAAGGTGTGGCTCAGCTGAATTAGGATGGTCTTAATCCTGTTTCTGAAGGCATTATAGGGAAGGTGACACAGAGAGAAAGAAAGTCACAGGAAGCAGTCAGAAGCTGGAAGTCAACAGAATCTGTAAGAGAAAAGAGAAGGCAGGAGAGGCTGCTATGTGCATTGCCACATAACAGAAAAGCCAAGGAAGCCAAAGCCTTCAGAGAAATCTTTGCATGGATGATGCCTTGGTTTTGGACTCCTCTTAGCCTCAAAACTGTGAGCCATAAATTCCTGTTGTTTACCAACCCCCTGAATGGTATTTGCTTTAACAGCCATAAAACTGAAACACCCCTCCAGTATCTTCTTTTTTTCTCATCTACATGGTTTCAAATCCCTACAGCTTCTAATGTTAGATCATCAGCCAAGCCTCTCTTCTTATGCTGACCATCTTATTGCTGTCTCTACTTGCACATCTCACAGGCATCTCAACTTATCCAAAACAACTTGTGATCATTGTCCCACTGTCATCACTCTTGCATTCTCTATCTCACTCCTGCGTTCCTTATCTCAGGAAGTGATGCTACCTGTTTGCTCAAGCCAAAGACATGAAAAGTATTCTTGTCACAGCGTTCTCTTTCACCATGCATACTCAAATACCCAACTAATATTGTAGATTCTACCTCCTAAACATATCTCAAATCAATTCACCTCTCCCCATCTCCACCATTAAAACCAGAATTGAAGCCACAGTTACCTCTTAACCTGTATTTCTTCAGTAGGCCCTGAAATAGATGTTGCTTGGAACTTCTTCCATTGCTTGCTGTTGGCAACTGGGACACAAAGCTGAAGACTTAAAGATATAAAGTAAGATGTAAAGCACTCCTCATGATAGAAAGAGCCAAAAATATTTAAGGACTGCATACCAGCTCCAGAATTATCAAGTGGTATTCAAACTGATTCTGCTATACCCAAATATTAGCCCCATTTATGTAAGCAAATGACTAGGGATGAGGAAGACAAGAGACTCATTTAACAGATGGTAAGAATCTAAGGAAGTAAGGTGACTCTTTACTCCTCTCTTCACCAGAGAAAAGAAGGGGATATTTTTAAATCCATGCTTCAAAGTGAAGTGATGGTGGGTCCACAAATATCACACAGAACATCAAGAAAGTCAGCATGAGGAGGACTGTATAAATCTAAGTTCAAGAGCAGAAAATACAATGCAATCTCGCTAGTTTTATGAGGAAGAGTGACTACAGGGGAATGCACCATTTATAGAATAATTTTTACTGCTAATGAAAGAGTCTAAGGAACACCTAAGAAAGCACTCTGTAGAGAGCTAAGCTGCCCAGGCAACTGCTACTCCTGCAATGATCAGGAAGCTGTATAAACCAGAAGCAGTGACACAATTGTCAGCTCCATTAACACACCACCTCCTCCGTGACACACACAAGCAGGAAGGGATGTCTGGTACCCTTCCTCTTTTTTTCCATCTGACTCAATTCACAGGTTACTTGAATAATACACATAGTATAAACACATTTATGTTTTTGTTAGGATTTATATATATATATATATATATATATATATATATAAACATATGGACAAAGTACTGGAAGGTTATAGTTAATGATTATATACTTTACAGTTTTTCCAAAGGAAAAATCTTGCAGAGAATACATAAATAGAAAAGTAGTTGTAAGTGCAAGCAGTCGTAATGATTGTCTTCATTTTTTGTTTCTGATTTTAAAACTTTCTAAAATGTTTTCATACTTTCCACTAATTTTAATAATTATTTATGATATATCAGAACATCTTAATAAAAATCAAAGAACATCACCAAAGGAGGTACACGTTGAGAGGGAAATATTTACACTTTAGGGAAACCCTTAATAATTTAAAGTCTTTATAGAAGAGCCTGTAAGATGGCCTTAAGTCCTGACTCTCTATTTCAATACGATTTCTCTGGAACTTTATTTATCAAAGAATTTTAATATGGATTTGTGTTCCTACAGTATCTGTTTGACATGGGGATCTCATGCTATTAATAAAATTCCAGTTATAAATTATTTCATTCAATAAATATTTGTAGAGTGCTAACACTATGCTGCATGCTGTGCTGTACAATAGAGATACAAATAGTTGACAAGACATAGTCCTTTCCCTCAAGAAGCTTACCTTTAGGAGGGAAAAGACTATATAATGCTTTCAATGGCAACCAACAGGTTATCATAGCAGATAAAGAGTACTTAACCAGATTTGGGGTGGGGAGGGCTGTGCAGCAAAGGCTTCCTAGAGATGACATCTATGCCAAGGATAGAAGGATAAGTCTTAGAGAAACCAAGTATTTTCTGGGCTTGTACATAGGCCCATAGCAAGACTGAGCAAGGCTCCTTGAAACAAATGTGAGGAATGGCTAAAAATAATAATGGAGTAGCAAAACCTCTAGTGGGTAATGGAAGCTAAGGAAATTGAACTTGATTCAAGAGTAAGAGGGATTCATTGAAAGGTTTTAAACAATTATAGAAAAATATCAAATTCATGATTTAGAAATATCTCTGCTAGGTGACAGATAGAACAGCCAATGTTAGAGACAGAGAAACTAGTATTTAGAAAGATGCTAGCAATCTTAATTAAGATGAAGACAAAGGGGTAGAGAGTAGCTGACGGATTTGAGAGATTTTAAATGGGTGGAATCATCAGGACTTGCTGCGCTAATTGAGTGTTGTACATGAGGGTCAGTGAGAACTGAAGAATGACTTCGAGATTGTTGATATGTGCCACCCCAATCCACAGAGATAGGACAGAATCTGAACTTGGCTTAGAAGTGTGCCTGTGATTTGTTAGCTTTTGTTTATCTGGCCTACTGTGCTGCTACTTTAAAATGGTAAGAAGTTTTATGTAGTGGAGGCTCTCCTCACCTGTCTTGTCTGGCATGTCAGAGAGCACTTAACCTGTGACAATGCCCTTTTAAGAAGTTTACTTCATTTTAGTAAATCCAGCTGCCTCAAGAATGTGTACATCAAGAAGGACTTTTCAACTCTAGAAATGGGGTGAAGTATCTGCTCACTTTGGTATTGGGTGGACTATTTTAATATGGCTCCAAAAAAATGCAAGGATGGAAGGAATATCTGTAATCCAAGTCAAGAAGGATATGAAATGAAAAGTGAACATATACTTTTTCATTCCTCCTTTCTGTTTGTTTATTGCTGGTTGCTTTACTATGCGTAAACTTGCTTTCATTGCAATGCTTGTTAGATGAATATTGTGAACTATTTTGTAAATGAAATGTATTATATAGAAAGCTATCAGCAGTTCAAAAATAAGCTTTTTTGTTGTTATTGTTGAAGACAAAGTATGTTAGATGAAACCAAAAAAAAAAAGTTAATTTCATATATAGCACCTATTCAAATATAATCCTTCCTAAAGATTTCATTTAGCATGGCCTTTTCAGTGCTAAGAAAGAATCTCTATGTAATATTTTGTTGTAATAATGGCTTGTTAACAAATAAATGGTAAAAATACAAAGTGTATAGATATTAAGGTAACTTGGTGAGACTTGCTGCGAAGTATTACAGAACTCTTGCTGTCTCTCTCTCCAACCTCTCTACAACCATTGCCTGCTCTGAGGCATACTGTTGCAGCAAGTTGCACCTTGGGTCACTCTTTTGGGATATTTTGAATATAGGCTGTGTCACAGGCAGAAAAGATAGAAAAGAGATTCTTAGCAAACTGACATGTTTGAATCAGTACTAAAGAGAACAGATTGTGAATTTTTGTTTACATTATCCAATATTTGGATTTTTTTAAATAAAAAGTTTTTTCTATTGAAAAACCACGTCCTTGCTGCTTTCTATTATAAAACAATTCCTCCTACATTTCCAGACCTTCTTGATTTTATTTTTTAAATTCCTGTACTCTTGATTACTTTGAGAGACTGATTTGAACTTCAGATGCACTGTGTTCTCAATTATTTCAAGGAATAAATTTGATTATGTCTGGATGAATTTAATTTTCTTCCTAATTTATTACTTGTTTCAATTTAACCCAAAAAGTGGAGGGCTCTATGTCCCTGGTATAAATAATAAGCTAGTTTTCCAATCTGAGCTTTTGCTGTTTAAAGAGCAGGCAACCTTTACTCCTAGTTCTAAGTCTATGCTTCACAGAGAATATTTAAGCAGGTACCTAAAGCTCAGGGGTTACGTGTCTGTTATAGTTTCCTGGCTGCTAAAGCAAATAACCATGCAATGGGTTGGTTTAAACATGAATTTATTGTCTTATGGTTTTGAGGCTAGAAGTCCAAAATCAAGGTGTCATCAAGGCAATGCTTCTCCCAGAAGACTGTGGTGTTGAATGGCTGGGCAGGCTACCAGCCATCCTTGGTCCTTGGACATGGAAATGCACATGGTGACCTCTCCTGACTTCTCCTCTCTCTTCCTATCCTGTTGGCTTTCAGCTGCTGTCTGTTCCCTCTGGCTTTTCTCCCTCTGCCTGACTTTTACTCTGCTTATAAAGAACTCCTGAAATCTGGATTAAAACCCAACCTGATTCATTTGGGCCACACTTTAACTGAAGCAACATTTTGAAGAGATCTTATTTATAATGGGTCCATACCTACAGGAATGGATTAAGATTAAGAACATGTCTTTCTGAACCCCATAACTCCTAGTCACCACGGTGTCAATTCCCACAACAGGTTAGGGTCTCGTTTTGTCTTTGTATTTATTCTACTTTGAACACTTCAGGTAACTTTTCTTCTTCATATTCTCATGAGTATATGTGGTCACCAGAAGAAAAGAGATAATCATGAAGTGGAAATAAGCTGACCATGAGCTTCCTTGATGAATAAACTGTTTTGTTTTTCAAAAATAAATAAATAAATAAATATTATGCTTTTATCAATGTGTTTTAGCTATATTAAGAAAGCATATTTTCTGATTTAATTTTCTAGATTTCCATGTTTCATTCTATAATGCTCCCAAATTTATGTGATTAAATTCTGCTGCACCAGAGCATGAAGGTATATTATTTCACAGATAGCACACAGTATTCATTCTGGGTACAAACACAGCTGTTTTCATCTATCTGCATTGGCAGCCTCTCTACTCCTCCTGGCTCTTACATATGTACTAGTAATATATTAAAAGCAAGAGCAGCCATTCCCTAAGCTTTGTGTAAGGAGCACTCCTTTTGGGATTCTGGTGTAATAAAAGGAACTTGAAACAAATCTTGTACTCTTTGTAGTGAAGCATTTATTATTTGACTGGCAAAGCAATTCAAATATAAAGGCGTGCTAGCACAGCCAGGGATTTGGGCTCTAATAGAAGGGGCCCAAGAACAGGTCAGTGCTACCCATTTGTGAAGTGTGGGGTGCTCCCCGTAGAAAGCAGAGAGACTCTGTAGGGTGCTACTGTAACATCGGGTGGGAGTGGATTCCAGCTGATGGTGGACAGCACAATTAGAAGACAGTTGTGTCAAATGTCAGCTATAAAAGCACTATTTGAATATAATCTTTCCAGGACCCCCTTAAACTTATCCAACTACTCTAGAGCTGCTGACTGTTTAAGTAGAAAAAATAAGACTGTGTCCCATGGTCATTGGGTTTGTTCAGTCCTAAACATCTATCTAGAAGCCCAAATGTCATTTTATGCCTGAAATCTTTAATTGCATCAAATTTTGGAAAGCAATTTTTACAACCTCATTTTCTGGGTCTCATGGAAGCATTATCTTTAACTTTAAGACCTAGACTAACATTTATTTGTTCCTCCAAGAGACTTTTAAATTTGTAGAGGTCCCTTTACAAATATTATTGGTAAACATTAAAATAAATGTTCTCATGTATCAAAACAAATAAACTTAATACAAACTGATATCCATACAGAATATCTTGTTAAGCACATCCTAGAATTTTAATATATTTTTAACATGTACTATAAGCACAAGTTTTCTCTGGACTTTTGTTCTCCATTTTGCATTTTTTGATGTTAATATCAAATATATTGCTTGAAATGGAATGTCATGATGAATATTTCCTTTTGCACATGATTAAAATACTCAAAATTCATGTAACAGGATGTTGAAGAGCATTCTTATTGTCTCAGATTTTTGCTGAAATACCAAAACTGACAATAGACAATAATTACCTACATGTTCTAAGTAGAGAGCTAGACTCATCCACGCATAACTTATTAAAGATTTTTTAAAAAGCCTACAACCTCCAGCAGCCTATACAAACAGAAAACTAGAGTTCAATGAAGGAGTAAATTTAATTGAAGGGAATTTATGAGTTGTAAATGCTTTAGCTTCTTTCCTCTTCTCCCTGGATAGAGTTGCTTCCACCCACCATCCCAAGCCCCAGTCAAATGATAGGATCTCAGAAACAACCGCACTTGGAGATTGTGGGTGCTTGTGAGACAAGACTGGTTCTCACTCCCTGTGTGATTCTTTCTGAGCTCTGAGACCATTCCAATGGGACATAGTGAGAAAGTTCATGAAAGACTTATTTTGGGTCCCAGTTTGGGGGCATATGGAAACCCAGAGTCTCATGCTAGCTTCCCATATGAAGAATTCTGAAGGCAGAGGGCTGACTGGAGCTCCTGAGACTGCAAATCAAGGAGGGCAGGGGAAGCTGATTTTCCCTTCCATCTTGTTTGTGTCAGTTTTATATGTATGATTATTCTGAAAGGTAAACATACAAGAGCTGTATTGACTGGCTCATGCTAGGGTAAAAGGACCCAAAAAAGGACACAGGAGCTGAGGGAGGTTCTCAATTAGATAGGGAGTGGCACTTTCTATGGGGATTCCAAAGGACTCTCAAACACACCATGTAAGATAGAACCCAGACAAGATGGCTTAGACTCATTTCTCTATGTTCCTCCTTGCTAATTACAACTATAAATCCTTGAAAGAATTCAAGAGGCAACCAAAGGAGAACAATGAAATGTATTTAAAAGGATGGCAAACTGGTTTGGGATTCCAGGACTAGAAGAACAACACAGTAGTATCATAGTGTCTATGTCCCCATACCCAAGAGAAGAATGTGACCCAAATTTGGCCTTTCCAACTTCCACAACCTAGCAACAGAAAGCAGCCAGGTAGCCTCATTTTTCCCCTGAAATGATCTGGAGTTCCTCCCCACTGCCCGCCCGCCCTGATGATGTAGGGCAAGTCCAACAACATTGGCAAGCGGAAACAACAGGGAGCTCTGTCAACTATAAACAGGCAAGCTAACTCCTTTCACATTGGACCTGAGGTTCTTCTCCTCTTCTGAGACTCACCCAGTTGAACATATAGAACTGACAAGAGGAGCACAGCCACAACAAGTGGTCTGGCCTACAACTGAGCAATCCAGTCTGGGAAAACTCCTTCCAGCACCTGAGACAGCACTAACAGGGACTGGTGGGGGCCTCGGTGGCACTAGGTAAATAAGGCAAACCAAAATAACATTGAAAAGGCTCTGAAAATTAAACTGCCATTGGAACAACAGACTAAAAAATAAGACAGGGCCTGTGTGCTAACCCTAAAAAGGGTGCCTAGCTGATAAAAGATTATATAGGACCCAGAGTCTCCTAACTTAATAAACAAAGTTTCATGGATATAATAAAAAGAGCACCTGTCATATCATGAGCCATGAAAATCACAATTTAAATGAGAAAATGCAATCAACTAATATTAATACAGGTATGACTGTCAGATGTTAGAACTATCTTACAAAGATTTTAAAGAAGCTCCCATAAAAATGAAAAAAAAAAACAACTAGAATATCTCAGTAAAGAAATAGACATTATAAAAAGAACCAAAGAAATTATAGAACTGAAAAATACAATTATATGTATTGAATAAAAAATTTTTACTGAATGGGCACAGTAGTAGAGTGGAGATGACAGAATATAGAATCAGTGAATTTGAGAATGGATCAATAGATTTTATGCAATCTGAACAGAAAAGAGATAGGGAAAAAATGAATAAATCCACAGAGATCTATAATAAAATAATAAGAAATACAACATTTGTATCATCATAGTCCCAGTAGAAGAGGAGAAAGAGAATGAGATTGAAACAATATTCAATGAAAAATGGCTGAAAATTACCCAGATTTGGTGAAAGATACAAACTTACTAATTCAAGAAGCTAAGGGATAAATGCAAAGAAATCTATGCCAAGAAACATTGTAATTAAATTCTGAAAACTAAAGACAAAGAAAAAATATTGAAATAACCAAAATAGAAGCTACACATTACCTATAGAGGAAAAAGTTTTGAATGACAGTGGATTTCTCATCTGAAAATATAGAGACCAGAATGAAGTGGGTTACATTTTTACAAGAACTGGTGAAAAGACCTATTAATTGCCAATTCTGTATGCTGTAAAACTATATTTCAGGAATAAAAGAGAAATAAAGACATTCTCAGATGAAGGGAAACTAAGAGAATGTGTCAGTAATAAACCTACCCTTAAAGACTGGCCAAAGAAGTTCTTCAAACAGAAAGGAAAATAATAAAAGAATTCTTGGAGCATCTAGGCACCATCCACAGAGGCACCCATAGGGAGTTAACCATAGCACCAATCAGATTAGAGGTATTTTTCCTTTTCTCTCTGAACCCCCTCTCCATCCTTGACTCTGGAAGACCCACCACCTAATTCCAAACAACTATAGCCTTTCCTTTCCCCAGAAAACTTCTTGAATTCAGTATTCCCCTGTCTACAATTCAAATCCAGACAAGATTCTCATCCAAATCAGCTTGTCCTTGAGCAGAACTGGTGTAACCATAAAAGCATCCTTGTCCTTACAAATTCTTGTCCTCCAGGAATGCACCAGTTTTGGTCAAAAAACAGCTCTTCTGGCCAGAGCCTGTAACCCATGCTAGGCCCTCAGGGTACATGTGGAAGATTTAAAAAAAGAGTCTCTGATTTCAATAGAATCCAATTCAAAGGGAAAATAAAATAGCTAATGATGAAAAGAAATATTAAGTACAAAAGGACTTTGAGGAAAGGGTCAGTTCAGAGGCAGAATTGGTAAGGTAGAAAATGGGGTTCCAGGGAAAGCACACTGCCTTGTTTTTAAATTTTGAGGTTAAAAAATATATATTTACTTTTGGCAAAGCAACACCTCACAAGTTTAAAAATTTCGAAAGGACAAAGGGCGTTTAACAAAACGTACCAGTCCCCCGCTGCTATCCCCCTGCCCCAATCCCATACTTCAGAGAGAATAATTTTTAAGTAATTCAATCTTTCTGTTCTTAGTTCTTCTGGTCATTACCTCCAAATTTCTGTTATATATATTTTATATGAATGCATCTAGATTTATTAAATTTTTGAAATTATCTAGTGGTTTCCTAATATAATTGATAATAATTTAACTGTTTTTTTCTATTCCCAACTCCCCTACTCCAAATATTTAATTTTTCTTGGAACTTTAAATAGTATCCTTATAACTTTAATTCTAGTTCAATAAATTACAGACTATTGGGATAAAGTATCTTCATATTATTTTAAGAAAATAGACCTTTTTTATAACAGTATATTAAAATAAAGCCTAAAAGGAGAAAAGCTACATGTAGAAACTTAACGCCATTTTGCTTAAGAAAAGAATGCAAAAGCCTCATATGCAGGTAAAATTACATTGTTTTCAAGTCTAGTTTAAATGATTACATTCGGTTGAAGAATATAGTAGAATTTGAAAACCAAGTGTCTCAAAATTATTTCTTACATATGACCTAGCAAAGTCAACTTCATGGACAAAATACAGAATGAATAAACCTATGTCAAGGGAATGTGTCTCTTTCTATTTCCAGGACAAATATATTGTAACTATTTCCAGTTAATCTTTTTCCTAACAAGCAGTTTATACAACTCAGAAACTTGTGTCTAATAGCACATGTCAATGGTCTCTTATTCGTCCTAAAGTTTTCACTAGCAACTGCTAATTGAAAGAGTTCAATATCCTGCTTCTGTTATGGTTTTATTAACTAACCAAAGTCAAAGAATGTATGGTTTAAAGAACTCAGAAATTAATAAAAAAATATATAGAATTGTAATTTTTACAATAAACTATATGGCTTTATATTTCTCTTCCATAAAAAATAATACATCCATCCCCACTAAGATGGAAATAATAGTAGCCAATATTTCTTTTCATATAACTCCAATTAACATCACTTCCCAACTTCTAATATGTAGGCTTCTACCTTTGTAAGTGCCTTTTTTGCAGGGAAATATAAGACATAAATACAAAAATGCACGAGATAATAAATTATCAGAAAGGGAGCATCCATATATTTACCAACATGCAAGAAATTAAACATTGTTTATATTCTAGATCTGCTCCCCTCAAACCTCCTTCCTAATCACTACATTCCTTCCTTCCCTAAAATAAAACATCTTGATTTGTAATATATTCATTTTCTAGCGGCTATTAATAGCTTTGCTATCAGAGTATACCTCCCTCAGCACAATAGTATATTTTTGCCTGATTTTGATCTTTATTTATGTAATTGAAACCACAAAATATAAATTGTGTGCCTGACTTCTCTTAGCTCAATATTTTGTTGTTGCAAGTGGCAGTAGTTTGTTCAATTTTATGACTCTATATCCAATTGAATGAGTAGACCATAATTTATTTATCCATTCAATTGTTGGAGATTTAGATTGTTTTTAATTTTGTCTTAGAAATAATGTCACCATCTCTTGGTGCATGCATATCTTTTGTGTATATAACTAGGAATAGAAATGCTTGGTCATTGATTTTAGTTATGTGTATGCTTAACTTTAGTCTGTAATGCAAAATTGCTTTCCACAGCGATTGTACCAATGTGTACTCCCACCAGCAGTATATGATAGTGCTCATTGCTCTGTGTCTTTGAAAGCATTTCATATAGTCAGTTCTTTAAATGTTAGCCATTCTAGCAGACATATTGCTTCATTGTCGGTTTATAATTAAAATAGGCATTACTACTAATTGATAGATCTACTAATCTATTAATGTGTTAGTAGATTGCTGTTTACTAATAATATTGTGCACCTTTCCACAATTTACTGACATCAGTTATCTTCTTTTTTGATGTGCCTGTTCAAACAGCTTGTCTATTTTTTCTATTGTGTTCTGTTTTTTCCCTGAATGATTATTTAAAATAGTTTCATATATTCTGGGCAGAAGTCCTTCATTAGTTATATATAAGATAAACATCTTCTCCAACTCTATGGCTTGCTTTTTCTCTCTCAATAATGTCTTTGGTGAACAGAAGGTCTTGATTTTAATATAACCAAATTTTCTTTTTTTTTCCTTTTATGATTAGTGTATTTTTTCTCTTAAAGCAATCTTTGCCTATCCGAAGGTCATGAGCATATTCTCCTCTGTTTTCTTCCAGAAATTTTATTGCTTTACCTTACACATTTGGATATATGTGTCACCTTATATTGATTTTTGTGTTTCATGTGAAGTAGGCTCAAAGCTCACGTTTTCTATTTAGATTTTGTTAGCACCATTTTATTGAAAAGACCATCCTTTTCTCCACTACTCTTTATTTCCACCTCTATTAAAAATTAAGTGCTCATATATGCAAGAATCTGTTGCAGAAAATCTCTACTCTGTCCCCTTGTTCACTTTGTCTAATTTTGTGTCAGTATCACACTATCTTAATTATTGTAGATTTATAATTACTGTTGATATCCAATAAAGCATATCAATCCAATTTGTTCTTCAAGCACGTCTTGGCTTTTCATAGCCTTTTGAATTTCCACATAAATTTTAGTGTCCTCTGATCAATTTTTGGAAAAAATTGGGAGTATTATTTTTAAATGTGCCCTGCTGATATGTAAAAATGCAACCCTATTTTGCATATTGACCTTGTATCCAGCAATCTTGCCAATCTTAAATAACGTTAATATTTTATCTGTGGATTATTTTGGTTTTTCCACACACAGTCATATCACCTGCAAATAATAAGGATTTTTTTTTCTTACCAACTCTTATACCTTTTATTTTTCTTGCCTTCCTACATAGGCAAATGTTTCCCTGAACTCAGAAGGAAATATTTTAACATTTAACTATTAAATATGAAATTTCTATAAATTTTAAGAGAACCTTTATAAAATTAAGGAATTTTGGTTTGATTCCTAGTTTTCTAAGTTTTTTTTTTTGAAATCATAAATGGACATTGAATTTTTATCAATTTTTCTTTCTGCATATAGTGAGATGATTATGATTTTTCTAATTACTCTGTTAATGTATTGAATTACACTGAATGATTTTCAAAATTTCAGCCAACCTTGATTTCTAGAACAAACTCAATTTGGTTGTTATGCTTTTCCCATTTAATGAATGATTAGATTTTCTTCCCTAGTTTATTAAAGGATATATTCATCTATTATCATAAATATTGACCGTAACATTTTCCTTTCTTATAATATCCTTGTCAAGTTTTGCTGTCAAAGTTATGCTCATTTCACAAAAATAGTTTTGGAATTTTTTCCGTTTCTTTTCATTGAAAGAGGTTAAAATTAGCATTTTCTTTCTTAAGTGTTTGCAAAATTAGCTCACGAAGCCATCTGAACCTGAGGTTTTCCTGTGTGAAAGCTTTTAAACTAAGGATTTGCTTTCTTTAATGCCTAGCTATTATTACTATTGTCGTTGCTATTACTAGTTTATTATTATTTGTTTATTATTTTGTCAGTTTTAGTAAATTATGGTTTTCTAGTTATGTGTCCATTCCTCATTATTGAAGAAAGATCTTTGTAGTGATAAGCCAAGCCCTCTTTCCTTCTTGATACTAGTACAAATTTTATCTCCTTTCATTTTATTCTTGACCAATTTTATCAGAAGTTTATCAATATTATTTTTCTTTTTCAAAGAGCTTTGAGTTTCTTTATTGCATTTTTTCTATTTCATTAATCCTCACTTTCATCTTTATTATGTCCTAATTTATTTTGTTTCTAGTTTCTTGAAATTGATGCTTAGTTCATAGGTTGTTTTCTTTCTTTCCTTCTTTCTTTCCTTTACCTTCATTCTTTCTTCTTTCTTTCTTCTTTTGTCTTTCATTCTTTCCCTCCCACCTTTCCTCCTTTCTTTCCTTCCTTCTTTCTCTTCTCTATTTCTTCATTTCTTCAGAGGGGCTTTCTTCTTTTGAAATGTTTAAATTGAAGGCTATTAATTTCTTTCAACTGTGGCCTTTGCTGCATGAGGCCGGTTTCAATGGGTCATATTCTAATTGTTCAGATAAAACTACTTTCTGGATTCTCTTGTGATTTCTTTTCTGACCCATGGATTATATAGATGTATATTTCCTACTTTTCAAAATATATGGTTTTATAGTTACCCTTTTTATTAATTTTTAACTAAACAGCCAGGTGGTGAGAGAATATGCTCTGTAGGATTTAAATCCTTTTGAATTTGTTGAGACTTGTTTTATAATCCAGGATATAGCCAATTTTTATAAATGTTTCATATGTGCTTAGAAGGAATACTTATTCTGAAGTCATTGAATGAATTATTCTTTCTATTGATTAGGTGAAGTTTTTAATCAACTTGCTCACATCAAATTTTTTGTCTTTGTGGTCTATTAGTTACTGAGAGAGTTGTTAAAAATGACAATGGGATACTATGGTTATAGACTTTATTTTTCCCATAATTCTGTCCATTTTTCTTTATGCATTTTGAATATTATATTCATGCATACAGGTATATAATTAGGCAAAGCAAATGATCAATTGTTATACCTTCTTGATGATTTGAACCTTGTGTCCTTTTAAAATGCCCCTCCTTATCTCTAATAATGCTTTTTGCCCTAAACTCCAATTTGATATAAATATACTATCAATAGCTTTCTTTTGGTTAGTGTTTTCTGCACTACTCATCTTTCTGCATAATTAATTTTTTTAATGTGCCTCCCCTAAAGAGCATACAGCTGGAGGATTTTGTTTGTCATCTAGTCAGACCATCTCCATCTTTTAAAGACAACTAATACATTTATATTTAATTTAATTACTGATTTACTTGAGTTTAGACTTCCATTTTACTATTTGCTTTATACTTGTTCTGCCTGTTTTATACTCATTTTTCTATTTTGTAATGCCTTCTTGGATTGGTTTTGTTTCTTTCTTTTATTATTGTTCCAATTTTCCCACTTTTAGCTTTGAAATTACACAGGTGTGGTGGTTTGGAGATATGCACTCCAGAAAAACATGTTATTAAACTTAATCCATCCCTGTGGGTGTGAAGCCATTGTGGTGTGAAGCCATTATAAGTAGGACCTTTTGAGGAGGTTACTTCAGTTAAGGTGTGACCCAATTTAATCAAAATGGGTCTTAATTCTATTACTAGAGTCCTTTATAGGTAGAATGAAATTAAGACAGAGAGGAAGAAAGCCACAGAGGCAGCAGCCAGAAAGTGAACATCAACAGAACCCGGAAGATAAAGGAGAGTCCACCACGTGCATTGCCATATGACAGAAGAGCCCAATACCAAGGATCACTGACAGCCAGCCCCAGAATGCCAAAGTCTTCAGGGAGAAAGCGTTGCCTTGATGATGACTTGATTTGGATTTTTTCCTAGCCTCAAAATCATGAGCTAATAAATGCCCATTGTTTAAGTCAATCTATTGCATGGAATTGGATTGAGCAGCCAAGGAAATTAAAACAGCATGTATATTTATATTTATTTCTTTATTTAGTATTTTCTGTTCATTATCCTAAAGTTACAAGGTTCATCCTTGATTTATGAAAGTTAATTTGTGCTTTTACCTGTACCCATTTAATGTAAGGACTATACAACTCTATAATTTCATTTTTTGTCTTCCCAATTTAAACTCCATGTATTTTAAACATATATAACTTTTAAACCTCATAATACAATACTATTATTATTTTACATAGTCATTATTTAGATTTATTCATTAATTTAACCTTTTATTGCTTTTCACTTCTTCCTGTATCTCCAAATCCTCACTATGGGTCATTTCCCAGAAAACACCTTTTAGAATTTCCTTTAATACTGGTCCATTGGTGACCAATTTTATTTTGTCTAAAACTGTTTATATTTCACCTTCAAGTACATAATGCTAAGGTGGCAGTTATTTCCTTTCCACACTGTAAAAATATTTTTCCATTTCCTTATGGTTTTCATTGTTCTGTTGCAAAGTCAGCTGCAAGTTAAATAACTGCTTCTTTGGAGGTAATCTGCAACTCCCTCTGAACCCACTCTTCCCCAAACATCGAGTTGTTTTCAAGATTTTTCCTTTGCCCTGCTCCAAGCTGTTCTACTTTGATGTGCCTATATGTAAAAGTATTTGATTTTCTCTGCTTTGGAGTATGGGGGTTTCACACATCTGAAATTTGAGGTCATTCATCAGTTTTCGAAATTTCTCAGCTATTATCTCTTCAAATACTGCTTTTGCTACATTTGTACTCTCTTCTCCTTTTGGAATGTTTTCATTCTGTCTTCATGTCTCTTAGCCTCTGTGCATTTTCCATCTTTTTGTCTGTCAGTGCTTCATTCTGGATATGTTATTCTGACATACCTTCCAATTCATTATATCTCGTATCAGTTATGTCTAATTTGCTGCTAACCAGGAAGTTTATAATTTCAGCTATTGTGCTTTGAAATGCTAGAATTTTTATTTGGTTCTGTTTTCATACTCACTGTGCCTTTTTTGATACTTTCTTGTTCTCTGCCAACTTTCCCAGTACTGTCTTATATTTCCTTGACCATAATAAGCAGAGTAATTCTTAAGTTTCTGTCATAATTCCAATACCTTCAGCCTCTGTGAGTCTGTTTATATTTTCTTTTGATTTTATGTTATTTTCCTTCAGGTTATCTTATCATCTCATATGTATTTTCTAAAATAGCTGTTCAAATATTTAATTTGAAAAAAAATTGTAGAAATATTTTGATTTCTGGAAAAATAGTACCTTCCTCTGGGGAGGACTGACAGTTATTTCTTGGAAATTTCTAGTAATCTTGGATCTTTTTAATCTGATGACATTGATTTAAATGATTCAAAGTTGAACTGCACTTTCCCCAAGGGCTCCTCAAGGCTGTCAAATGAGCGGCTTCTCAATAGCTTCTTTTCAAATAGGAAAATCATTCCCTTTTTTAAAGGGGAAAAAAATAGCCCAAAGTGCTGTGCTCACTTCTCTGGTTTTCTGTCTTTCTTCATTGGCTGTATGATAACTTCAAGCAGATATTTGTAATATTAATATTATCTTTGTTTTCTTTACTACTCATCCTCAGTAAAAAGTTTTTCCTGCCATTATAGAAAGAGGAATGCCCATATTTTATGTTTATATTGCTAAGATTTCTAACAATACAATCTGTTATAAAACTAAAAATTAATTCGTCCATATGTTGCATTGGAATGATTTTTATGAACTATTAACCCGGTTTCTTTCTAAGTGTGAGATTTTCCTTTGTGTGTTGCTTTCAAATTTTCTACACTGCTTGAATTTTATAGAACACATTTTGTCATTTCTACCAAATTTATAGAATCCATACTTGAAACATTTTAATGTTTTTAAATTTTGCATTTGGAAATCCCTTTAATGTTATCCTTCCCCTAGCTGTTTTTCAGTTTATCTCCTGTTCCTCACATCTTTAGATAGGCATATTAATAAGCAATAAAATGGTGAAATGAGATATCTGAGAATAGCATGAGAAATAGAACCAGATTAGCTTATTAAATAGACATAAATTAGCCTCAAATAATTGATAGGTATATTCAGGGCTGGTTTTACTTAAAAGAAATTCAATAAATTTCATGCTTATTGAAAGTACCATGCTCTTGGGTAACAACCAAACTTGGTTATTAGTAGCAAGTACCCAAAACACCAGAGTGTCTACTTTTTAAAAGTATATGGTAGCAGCCTTATAGCAATATGATGATGCTACAGATGCCATCTCAAATAAAATACTGTTTTTAAGTACCCGTCTTACCTAGGAGAGGAGCTATTACTATTTCCTCCTAGAGCAGTACTTTGGTTACCAAACAAGCCTCCACACTGCAATCCCTTGGGGAGTTTAATAAGTGCTGAGGCCTAGGTACCACCTTTAGAGATTTCTTTGTAATTGGCTAGCCCATTAGGATTTGTATCAGCTCCCAGGTGATTCTAACCTACAGTCATGGTCAAGAACCTCTGTCCTAGAGGAAACATATGTTTAATGGCATGCTCGAAGACCAACTATATTTGGAAAGCAATTTAAAGCTCAATTTACTGGATCAGTGTAGCCTCCGTGCCAAGAGAATTTGCTTATTATAGTCAATCCATCTTCAAGGAAAGAGATTGTGTTAGTCAAACCCAATCTAATTGAGAAAAGTCACAAAATTGTCCAATTGAGAAGAGCCACAAAATTGATGGAATTTGGTGGCACTCCAGTTCTTCTAATGGAAATTACTAATAAGGAATAATATGGATAGTAGAGATCTTTAAGTATGGTTACATTTTCTTTTTAAAAAATCCACCAACATGCACAAAAAAATTGATAAAAACAAAAATTCCAGACTGTCTTGACAGCCCGAAATTAGTCCTTTCAAACTCTCAACCCATCTATTATAGATTTTAAATATCTAAGTGATTGGCTGCCGTCTCCAGAATTTCATTATTTTAATTAAGAATCTACCTGAACCATCGACAAACATTTCTTAACTCTCATTCTAAAAAGAGATTTTTCATTTAAGGGTGGGATTTTGATCATGAAAATTTATCATTGGAATACTTTTCAAATAAAGGAAACCAAATGTGTGATATAAAGGGAAACTTGGAAATGCAGAAAATCTAATGAGGTTAAAGAAAAACCCAGTCATAAACTTAGGACATTGTTAAATAAAGTTATTGTCTTATGATGGCCATTCTATATGATTTAAAAGTTTTTAAAAATCAGTGCCCTCCACTATAATAAATAGTGTAGAAAACTTAAGTTTTTAATGTGTTTAATCAATTATACAGGAAAAATATCTCCTGCCCTCTGAAATGATGAAGTATATGCTGGCATTTGCTTTGTATAGTTGGTTCCTGTGTCACACCAGTTGTTAAATATTTTTATTTAACACATAGGATCGGTGGTATGCAGGTAAAGAAGCACTCCAGGAAAAACAAAATATTTGTTGCTGTAATGGGCTGGATAACACCCCTAAAAAATTACAACAAATATATATTGAAGTCCTAATTGCAGGAATCCCTGGAACCCATGAATATTACCTTATATGAAAAACTATGTGATTAAGTTAAGGCTGTTGAGAGAAGGAGCTTATCCTGGGATATCCAGTCAAAGGTTTCCTTATCTGAGAGAGGCAGAGGGAGTTCTGACACAGAACAGAAGCCAATGTGACCACAGAGGCAAAGATTGGAATTATGGGGCCACAAACCAGTAAACTCCCAGAGCCAAAAGAAGCTGGATGAGGCAGGGAACAAATCCTCCTCTAGAGCCTACAGAAATTGTGCACCTTGATTTTGGACTTCTGGCCTCCAGAACTATTGGCCACCAAGGCTGGCAATTTGTTACATCAACCACAGGAAACTAACACAGCAGTATTTGCTGATTTATGTGGTATAAATCATCTCACAATGGCTGATTTCAAATTACCAATGTTAAGTCACTGAAAACAGAGATGGGCAGAGATGCACAAAATTGCTATCCTGAGCTGGTACATGCCATTATCAGCACACCGCTGGCCCTGGATGTATGTCTATCTTTTCAATTCCCTTTTCATTTCTTACTTGGCTAATTTCATTTCTTTCTGCCAGAGATTATTAAATGAAGTACCCTGTGCATCTTCTGATGTCAAAGTCACACAAAAAGGGACAATAAAAATGACCCTAAAAATTCATTCAAATTAGTAAACTAGTAGAAAACTGGCATTTTTAATAAAACCTGAATTACTGGTATTCTTTTGATGAATGTAAAAGGCATTATCACATAAAAAGTATAAGCTACCAAGTCAAATAAACGTGCACTAAAATTGGTGATCATCAGCAAATCCCTGAGTTTGTTTTCTCACCTGCATGTAAAGCACTTATCCCTCTTCTTCTCTCATGGAAAGTGTTCAATGAAAGTTAAGTTATCATCATTTTTACTATCATCTACATCATTGGTGGGAATGATGATCATATTACTAGTAAAAATAGTTGTAATGATAATGCTAGTAGCAGCCTTTGTACTAAAAATTTTATTCACATGCTGAGGATAAAGAAAAGCAAGTAAAGAAGAACCACTTACAGGGAGCTCTGCAAAAGCAATTGTCACATGTAGTAAATCCTGCTTTGGAGAGGAAGAGGATAGAGAGGTGAGGGGAAGAGCAGCGTGGCAATGAAGGTCCTGCAGAGAAAGAGAAGAGAGATATTAATAGTACCGATGGATAAGTTTGTGGAGGGAGATGTCTAAAGAGGACTTGGAGAAGCTAAGCCAAAAACGAGGATATGGGCAGCAAGAGGTCCCACTATTCTCCCAGGCCTTGGCCATCAAATTAATGTTTTGGAAATGAATTGACAGGAAGATACTGACTTTAAAGCAGTCCAGAACTATTCAGATTACATATTGATGGTTTTTATTATGTAAGTTAACAAAATTAGTAAAAATTTGAGCAATTTTTTGAGGACTTCATAAGTGAAGACAACTAGTCTTTTTTCTCCACAGAAGAGGCATTAACTGAATTCCTCAACTCGTTTCTCAACCTAGATATTTCAAGATCTAGTCAAAGTGAAGCTAAAGGTAAATTTTCCCTAAATCTTTTCATTTTCTACAATCTCCAAGTTGAAACTTGCTGAGTTGCTTACCCATTGGCTATCAAAAGGAAAAACAAAACAAACAAACAAAAACCTGTGTCTTAGTTTTCCAGGTTGCTATGACAAATATTACATGAGTTGGCTTAAACAATAAGAATATACTGGATCATGGTTTTGAGGCTAGAAGAAATCCAGAATCAAGATATCAGCAAGGTTTGCTTTCTCCCATACTCAGTACCATCTGGTGTTGGCTGCCCTCAATCCTCAGGGTTCCTGGGCTTGTATCTGTACCTCCCATCATATGCCCCCGTCCTTTCCTTTCATCTGCTTTTCCAGTTTTCCCCCAACTTCCTGCCTCCTCCTGTGTGGCCTTCTCCAACTTCTGATTTCCAGTTTCTTCTCTTTATAAGGCTTCCAGTTATATGGATTAAGACCCATCCTCATCCAGTTGGGCCACACCTTAACTAAAAATAACATCTTGAAGAGGACTTATTTACAATGGGTTCTCATCCACAGACATGGGAATTAAGATTAAGAATATCTTTTTTCTGGGGTACATAACACAATCTACCACACTGGTTCCGCTCTTGATCTGGACTAGCGGATGTTCAAAGACCCTATTTTCCTTCTTTGGGATACAAGGGAATCAGGTGAAGGCAATATTCTCAAAGTAGTAAAAGTTGATAGTAGGTAGTAGATGGCCTCAACTAGAATTACACATGTTTCAAGAAAACATACCTTTCAGGACTCATTCAGATTTGCAGTTTCCTCCCCAACGTTTATTATAACACGCCTACAACTGCCTTGAACAGGCCGGAAGGAGGCCACACATCCATAGGAAGTATCAAAAACAAACAGAAAAATAGAAACTATTTATTTATTATGTATATCAGGTGCTTTGCAAATTTTATGCTATTTAATCCTCACAACACCAAGAAGGTCTATTATTGTGAATCTGGTTTTACCTATGTGGGTGAGAAGTATTCAATACAGTACAGGGTTGTACTTGAGCTGTAGAGCTAGGATTTGGACCCAGGCAGTCTGAATTCAGTGACTACATGTTTAACTACCAAGCTATAGAACCACAGAATGGATCAGGGTGGGCAAACAAGGACATTTCAATGCTTGGTGTGAGCTAGAAGAACAAAAGGAGACAACCATGGTTTACCACCCAAGGGGACAGGTGGATGGGTGTTGGGGCAACTTCAACCTCTGCAAAGGGAATGTAGGAGGGAAAATCAGGCCACCTAATCAGCTTTTTGCTTCCAAATCTCACGTCTGGTGAGCAGAATGTAGCTTGCTCTCATTAGCTAAAAGACTTTTTTGGAAAACCTTAATAAATGTGGAACCACTATAGATGCCCTTTAAAGACTAATGAACAACAGGACACGTCAAGTAGCTCTGTTTCTAGGGAATCACTGCAGGTGGTCAGAGTGGACCTGATAGCATCAAGTACCAGTTAAAAGTCTGCATATGCGACTTCAGAATCTTCCCTGTAAAGACACTGTGTGCCCGTGTGGAGGGCTTAGTGCTTGCTTCTGCTTTCTGGAAACTGTTCACAGCTGAATGGACAGTAAATAGCATAATGATTCATTACAAGCAGACACATGAGGAAGATATTCAAACAATTATTTGGGCACATTAGGAGGGAATGGATTTATCTAGGAATATAAAGGGGTCATATTTGAAAAATGTCAGGTCAGTCCTCATTTTGAGAGTAGGTTGAATTTCAACTGAGTAAATGACTTTTTTAAAAATGACTGAAGATTTGATGGTTATTACATTGAAATCTACTAAATTTGTGCATGCTTTTGACATGTCACAACAGATTTCCTTTAATGTTCAAGCATTATTATTAAAACAAATCTTGACTATAATTTCTGTAGACCTTGTCTACACAAAAGACCTGAGTTATTCATGGATACCACAACTCTTTATTGCCATTTCTCTTCTGAAACACAGGAAAGCTCCCTATTAGACATCCGAGGCCACAGACACCCATTCCTCAGAATGCAAAATACACTGTAGCAGATGGAATTTTTATTGGAAGAGAAGGGGAGGAGAGGAAAGAGAGAAAAAGCCTTTTGTAACCTTTCCCTTAATGAATTGCAAAATCTGAAGGGTGTGCAAGTACAATACTACAAGATCAGGTGAAAACAGTAGCTAATCATGAACGTGCCTGGTGCAAAATGCTACTTTTGCTGTTTTTACATCAGGGGTTCTTAACCTTTTTTCTTCCATGGATCCCTTCACCAGTCAGGTGAAAACCACAGACCCCTTACTAAGTCCACACTATATTGTATATTATTTAATAAATATGTCACACCCACACCAACACCTCCCCACAAGAATAATGTTTTTTATATTTTCAATTCAAGCTCAAGGACCCCTTGTTAAGAACCGCAGTAGGATCAAGTTCCAGTTCACAGGGAACCATGCACAAAAGTCTCAGTTCAGTTGTTCCCTCTTTTCCCTTTTGCCCTACCCTCAGGGTCTTGGCTTCTCCCTGCCTCTGACCATTGTGGCCAAGGCTGGGAAAATTCTCTGCTGGTCCCTTACTGGGAGTGCCAAAGCTGACAGATTTACATCTTTATAATAGACAATCAACAAGATTAAAAGCTTCTCTTACTGATATTTTGTCTCAAAATAACTCCACTATATAATTATGCTAAAATTATTCCCTTGCCATCAAAGTGAGGAAGAGAAAAAAAAAAAAAAAAAGAGGGAAGGGGTCAGAGCACTCACTTTGCCATACAACTAAGAAAAGCAGCAGCAATGCAAAGTCCCACAGCTTCCCACAGCCCCTTGGGGACCTACAATTAATAATATGTCATAATGTGTTTTGTGGAATCCTCCACCGAAAGTCTGCTGTACTGCCCCCTGCTGGAAGATCAGCTCACCACTCAGTTTGGCCCAGTTTGAGCCCAGCCATTGTTCAATGTTGCTAGGACTAGGAATCTCAGGCACACTCAGTCTGCTGTCTCAATGAGAATCTCCACCCTTTCCAAGGGGCATAACTTGATCAGAAACGCGTCTAGAGGACAACTCTGCTGTTCAAGGTTAGCTACTCATTATTGACAGAAGCTGGTATAGGAGGGGTCTCTGTGTCTCCTTGCTGAGGTTCTCCTTTGTTGCTGCTCTTTCTGAATCTTGAGAAAATGAGGGTGGGCAGCAGAAATCGTGGCTCAGGTTTCATTCTGCCATGGGGCATTACCTAACCTCCAGCAGCTGGCTGGCATTCCACATGTGCACGAGTTTGCTCTCATTGGCTACATGATAGGAATAGCCACATAATTTAGGGCTTTCTGACACCACGTCCAGGAGATGGGTGGCTGCAGAGATAGAGGATGAGTTGGAAGAAGGAAGTTGTCTTCAAATCCTAAAGGTTAGATACTGTGATCCTTCTTTTAGTTAAGCAGAGCCAAATTAATAATTAATTCCAAAAGCAAGCCAGATGTCATTTCTTTCCTATAACGAGCAGTTGTTAATTATTTTATCTAAAAATAATTTCTAAAATAAACCAAACTACTTCTTGAACAAAACATTAGTAATAAAAAGAATGTATGGAGTAGTTGCCCCTTCAATTTCTGTAGCTTCAAAAGTTTATGCTATATCACTTCCTGGAAAAATAGTCATTCTCTTTAAATTAAACGTCCTCTTTCTGTGCTTCTCTGGCCTTGAAGAAAGATAGGATTGAGTGCAATTAATCACAAGAACTTAGCAAATCCCCAATTTAATTATAAATGATGCATTATACCTGCCTTACCAAAATCTCCAGCCAGGAAAACTCTGATAGAATTCTGATGTACGTAACAAAATTAATAGTGTTTTTGCCACCTTCATACAGGAATATATTCTAATAAATCAAAACATAAAATTAGAAATTTAGTGCTCACACAGTTATTTTCAAGCTAACTAAACTAAACCTGATCTTTACCTTCACACACGTTGTATAAATTTGTATAAATTTTGTATAAATTTGTATAAATAAAGTTCAAATTGCCTGAACTTTATTTGCTTGCAAAGGCAAAATATATGTTTTTTTTTTCTATTTTTATAGTCTTTCCTTCTTCTCATTTTCAATGCTCTTGAATATGTTTCCAAACAAAAATAATTTTCAGTTTGCAATTTTATTTTCTCATCAGTTTTTCTGCTGTTTTCAGACTAATTTCATGGTTCTGCCAAGAGTCTAGTTAGAAGTGTTAGGAATTCCCCTTCACTAGGTTTGCAATAATTAACAAGCTGTGATTCAATTCCCACTGACATGCTTTAAGGAAGGACAAGCCTGCCTTAAGACTAGAAAGCATGGCACTTCCCCAAAGGTTGAACAAAGAGACCATGGTGAAGATGGGAGTAAAGTGAGATAAAAAGCTTCACTCCCTCCACATCAAAGCATCACCTGCTCCTTCAGCTTTCCAAGAAAACATAAATCCCTAACCCTCTACCCTCTAGCCATACAAGGGAAAATTTTCACTTCTAGGGCTTCCTATTGGCCCCTACACCTTACTCAAACCCTTGACCCCCTCCCACCAACTATCATTTCCCCGACTAGGAATGTGCTGTATAAATTCAAAGCCCTCCTTTCCAGGGATGGGCTGAAGTCTCTCTTCAGACCCCCACCAGAGGTCTATTCTTCAGACCTCCTCTGTTGGGAGAGCTTCCCAATAAACTTTCTGCCTGTAATCATCAGTCTCCGGGTCCCAGTGAGCACCGTTTTTTCCCAACAAGAAGTTTCACTAAAGGTTAGTTAAGAGAACTTTACTAATGAAGACCAACTAATCCACTGGACATTTCTCTTGCCCACAGGCAGGGTAGGTATACATTTCTCAAAATCCCATTCATCTTTGATGCTTTTCGCATTTTCTGAATCAAACATGGCAAACCATTTCCTCATCTCAGTTCTTTTCTTATGGAGTTGTGTAACTGGAGAAGCCCTACTGCCACAACCTGGGAGGCACAAATGGGGTCAATTAACATCAATAAGCAGTTTCCAGGAGCAAAATGCCAGCTTTCCTCTTAGCACAATAAGATGTAATGTAATAGCAGTCCCGCTTGGCCTGGGACTGTCCTGGTTTTAGCACTGAGACTCCCATGTCCTGGGTCATCCTTCGGTCCTGGGCAATATTAAGCCCAAAAGAATCAATATTCTGACCTTTGTAGCTTAATATGACATGAAGAAATATCCATTTTGTATTTTTTTCTATCCCTGGCAAAGTCATGAGCATGGGACAATCTAAAACTTATTATCTACATATGCTTTACCCCTCAACGCCAAATGTAATGTGTTTTATATAAGAATTATCAGAAATGCCTGCTCAGAAGTACCTGTACTTGCTCAGAGAGTCAATTTCAAAAGCCAAATTACAGGGATCTTAACTCTGGCTTTACCTTGGCTTATAAATGAAAGTACTACTTGGTTCAAGTTATTTTTAACTAATTATTAGCCTATGATAGTGTTAAGCTCCTTGAAAAGAAGGTAACATTTTTTTCTTTAATTCTGAAATATTTCAAACATACAAAACATAATAAGCATCCATGTACCCTCAATCCATACTTTTAAAATATTAAAATAGCAGCAGTTTGCCTAATTTATTTCAGATCTTTTTTAAAGATTTGAAGTATTAAAGATATGGTTATATTTACCCAGCTCCACCATCACCACCACCACCACCACCACTTTCATCCTTCTCTTTCCAGGAATAACCACTGGTCTGATTTGGAGTCTGCTTGCAGGTCTGTTTTAAATTTTTGCCACATATGCATGTACATTTTGCAATATTGCTTGGTGTACTTTGATGTCCTGCATGTATTTGAGCCCCAACAATATCTTACCCGTAGTAAAATCTGAAAATTCTTTAGTCGAATTGAATTGAATTCACCAGCTAAAACTGTGAATGGGCAAAACATCACATCTCCTACTTTCAAAAGGTCAAGCTGAAAATTAAATAGTCCATGAATAAAATATTAAACTGAAATCAATAAAATTATTGTCTAAATAATCTTCCTTGGAGACTAAATTCCATATCCCTTCAAATTATTCAGAAAAAAATCGTTTTGTACTATGACCATTGGGAGCTCATTTCATTCCCATTCTGGCATCATAATAAAAGCCTGACTTCTACCTCAATAAATTCTGACCACATAAAGTAAAGTTTCGATATTTTGATTTTTATAACTATGTTCTCATATACATCTGCCTCCTAAACAAAAATCACCATCCTGGGGTTCCACATTAATATTAATACTTCCCAAATTCCGAAAATAAATTTGGTTTAAAAACTTACGTTCTTCTTATACCATTGCTTTCCTCCAAAATCACATTTTTATCAATGTTACACAGAGACAATTGTCATCTAATTTTAGTCCAAGGTCTATAACTTTACCTGGTGAATGCAGCAAATGTATAAACAATAAATAATCCATAATGTCAAAAAATAGAAACTGTTCTAATTCATTTAGTCCAGCCTTATCTAACACAATGATGATTTATGCTCCTCTCATTCCATTCTTAACATCTTTTACAAAAACTGGTTCCAAAAGTTTCAAAGAGCCCCCACCCCCATCAAGATGGCAGAGTGAGATGCTTCAGGGCTCCATCCCCCCTCAGAAGCTGTGAACAGCCAGCAAAAACTGGCAGAAACACCTTTCGAAAAGCTCCAGAAGACATTTAAAGGATTGTAGTAACAGGACAATCGCCAAATAAGAAAAAGACCACATACAAGCAGTAGGATCTTGTGGTGCCCTGACTGACCCCTCCGCATTCCCTCACCAACTTGGTGAGGAGCTAGCCTACACTCCCAATGTGAATCCCGGGTCCTGGTTTTAGAGGGACCACAGTAACCTTCCTGCAAGTATGCAGGCCCGGCCCAAGCTGTCCAATGGTGGCCTGAGGGTCTTGCTGTCCCAGAATTTTCTCTGTGCATAGAAGACTGCTCACTGAGCTCTCCCGGAGGACCCTGTGTGAAAGCAGTCAAGCCGCACTGCCTGGGGCAAGGAATTGCTGATTGTAGGACCTAAAGAGCGGTGCAGGGGACCAGGAGGAAACTGTTTCCTAAGGAAGAAGGGACATTCATATCTATGTAAATGGAGGGGTGCCTGCCCTAGAGTAGAGGCAGGGTAAGAAAGGATCCCAGAGGCTCCTACACTTTGGCCTAAAGCTATTCTCCAAAGCCATTGTATGGATAAACCCTGAAGGAGAGCACTCCCAAGGTCAATCTGCAAAGACTGGTAAAGGTGTTTTCTTTTTTATTTATTTTTTTTAGTTAGCTCCTTACATTCAAGGAAAGCTCTGTCATAACACTAGCTAGATAAAATCTCAAGGAACAGATGCCTCAGAGTCTAAATTCTAGCGATAATACCCCCAAAATATAAAAATGCC
Organism: Cabassous unicinctus; assembly: GCA_029593785.1. Classification (NCBI taxonomy): domain Eukaryota; kingdom Metazoa; phylum Chordata; class Mammalia; order Cingulata; family Chlamyphoridae; genus Cabassous; species Cabassous unicinctus. The sequence continues at coordinate 42,738 of JAQZBX010001091.1, read as the reverse complement.
CAGGTTTAAACAAAGGATTACAAAATTTACAGAGAAACAGGAAGTAATGGCAACTCTACTCAAAATCTCACCCATTAAACAGTTGTGGTCAGATACTGAGAATTCAAATTCTGTGAAATTGGTATTACAAGCCCAAACACCAGGCAGCAATCCTTGCCTGTGCGAACAGGCACAGAACAAAAATAGTGCAGGGCAAGAAGAAAATGATCAGAGACATCAATTAACAAGAGCAGAAAGAATAGATAGCAGACCAGGAAAGAACAATTTCTATCAGTTTACCCTGGTAAAGATGCAACAATGTCCTGGTAAAATGAAATTATAAATTAATATCAGTACCATAGAACACTGGTGTAATCACTATAATCCATTTAACTGTTTCATTAACTGTGCAAAATTAGGATTCCAAAATGTGGATTTATCTTTCCAAATTAATCTTTAGTTTTTCTTTATAAAGTCCCAGTCAGGAACATTTTGAAGCACTGATAAAGAAAACTGACCACTGTAAAAGTGTGTTGTCCAGAGTAAATGAGCAAGGTAAGCTACACTCTACAAAATACTGCTTTAACAAGGCTTGTGTGTGTGCCTACTCAAGGACCTTGTACTGTCTGTCTTCCATTTTCCAGTTTACAAGTATCTCCAACATTATTTCTTACTCTCTGCCATCCCCAATGTAGCTTGAAAGAATTATTTTGACCATCGTTAAATAAATAAATTACCAGCGGTACACAAAAATATATGACATTGAGTTGCCCATGTGAAAAGAAACCCGGTTGCATACAAGTCTTAGAATTCAGAAATCTGTACTTAGAATTTTGATTGAAGTTTATATTTGAAACTGTATTTTATTTCATCTGTCCATGGACCCTTAACACATGCAGGAGAGATAGCTGTTAAAATGAAGATTCATTTTAAAAAATCACAACATACACAAACAAAAAAATATGAACATGCTTTCATTCACCATTCTTCTGATAGTAGGCCAAGTTTCTTCCTGTTTTTTACACCAATAACAAATAGTCTACCATGTTGTAGCTGGAAAATGTGCTTATTAAAAATTTCTTTTCTTAAGAAAATCTGTTGCCAGATTTTCTCTAGGTTCTTGGCTATGTTACAAAAAAGAATTTAAGAAGATGCCAGTTTAGTTAGGCCAGTAGTTTATTAAGAAAATGAGAGAAGAGAAAGAAAATAACAGATTATGGGTCCCAGGTATACTTGAAGGCTGGTCCAGGCAGAGAGAGGGTAAAAGGGCAAAAAGGGATGATTTAACTTCTGCTCTTGCTTTTTAAACCATTAATTATTCCCCCCACTTTCTAATTTTGGGGAAGGGTCCCAGTTATTTGCTGTTTTGATTGAATACCCCACCAGTCAATCCTCCAGGGGGCCCAATGATAAGGCCCTTTTTTAATATCCTGGGCTTTTCCTTAATCCGGGACAAAATCCTTCTCTAAATGAGGATTCTCATGGGGTTCTTCCAGCAGCCTCAGGGGGTTCTCCGTGGCCACGTGTTTCACGGCAACGTTTTTCTGCCAGGTCCCAGATTCTTCTTTTCATTCCCTAAACTAGCCTGCTTCACCTTCTGCAGCAGATCTAGTTGAACTGGTTTTCTATTAACCTAGTCTTAGTCGTTTCCTCTTTGTTTTTAGTTCCTAGAAAGACAATAACCAGCCCTTCCAGTTCTACTCCCAGAAAAGTCAGTAATAAGATAACATCTCAGCAGAATCACAGAATGGCTCCGGGAGAACCTTCTAGCCCAGGAAATCTGTAACTCCTCAGGGACAAAAGACTGTGAACCAGAACATCAAACAGGAATTTTGAATACAGGACATAATACAGGATTAAGGAATTTGCCCACGTGTCCCTCAAGAGACCCTGTGAAAAATTCCAGAGTCATCACATACATGGCAAGAATGCATCATGCAGTTATTACTTGATCCCTAGCCCCTATTCCCCCTATAAAAACCCTAGTCCCTTTTCTCACTTTGAACTGGTTTGGGGAAAGATTCCCCCAGCTCCTTGCTCGTGCACTTGCAATAAAGCACCTTCTCACCGATAGACTTGTTTCTCCTTTGTAGCCTTGGATCAACTGGGCCTTTCTATTGGAAATAGTGGTGCTTATGTAACAATGTCAAGCTGCATGTTTCTTTTAATAATAGTAAGAACTTAAAAAGATGGTGATGACACAATCTGAGAACAGAATCCTTTTGTTTTTGTGTGTGGGGGGGTGTTGTGTGTGTATCCTTATTTTACTATTTTTCTCCCAGATCTGTTGCAACTGTCTAGGTGACAACTATTTGACAGCAATTAAGGACTGGAAGACATTTGGATTCTAAACTTTTGCCCATGCCCTGTTCTCTTTTATTTCTGCTGATTCAATACCAACAAATTTTTCTAAACCCAGTTTAAAACTCACCTCCTCAAGAGTGTTTCCAAAGATCTCTCCCTTACTTTACTCTCCTTCAATCTATTTATACCCCATTGTTAGGCATTTTGCCAGCCTGTTGCTTTATATCTGTTCTTTCTTTCTGTGTGCATGTTTTGTCCAAAAGGTTCTACAGAATAACAGTGGAAATGTACCACTAGGGCAGTGTTTTTCAAATTGCTAGTCTTAACTCTGTTTGCAAGAGAAGATATTGATTTAGCAGTTCCAATGAGGATTTTTAAATGAAATTAAATAGAATATAAAATACAGTTTAACACAAGTAGTAAGTCTACAAATTATTTTATGGAACTTTTTCAGTTTTATATGCCTATGTGTTGTTGGGTGAATTGAATCACAATGTTAAAATATTTCTTACTATGGATACAGTTTGAAATGTTTAAAAGCTACTAATGCAGGCCTATGCTTTTCAGACAGTTACTAGCCAAGAAATGCATATTGGTGGCCTTAAAGAAAAATCATTGCTAAATATAAAAATTGAATCTCTTCATTCACAGTGCCTATAAAATATTAAGACACCCAGCAAATACTGTTGAATACTTATTTGTACTAGCCACTGTAGATACAATGGTGAAAAAGGCTCAGTCCCTTTCTTAAAGAAGCCTATAGAGTTGTAGGGAAAGACAGGTAAAGAAGAAATTTTAATTCAAAATAATATGACATAAAATCAGGAAGCCATAGGAGCACGTAGAAGATGCTCCTAATTCTGCATCCAGGAATTGGTTTTTGAAGCCCTAACCTATATATAGATAGATTTTTGGCAAAAAGCACAGATATAAGCCAACATTCTGTGCAAACTACATCATGTCAGACTACCCAATGGAAACTCTTTTGGACTAGCCTTTCAATCAGATTTCAAATGCTTAAGGGTTTCAGGAAACAGCTTACTCTTTCTGCTCATTTTTCTCTGAGAACTTAAAGAAGAAACACAGTCTACCCTGTCAGGAAACCCTTGTATTGTATTATATATGTTCTATATCTCAAGTCAGTCTTCAGGAAACAGGCTGAAGTTTGTGTGTAGGATGTTTCTTGGGAAGTGCTCTCAGGAACAATTCGTAGGAACAGGGAATGAAGCACGATTGGGCACACAAGAGGGTGAACTGCAAAGCAGTTCAAAGGAGGCCTCAGCAAATCCCAGTGGAAGCTCTAGAGCTAGGTTGGCCTTTTAGAAATGCTCTACGTTGAGGCAAGAGTCTTGGCATGTATATATCTCTGTCCTTATCCATCAGTCATTGAATGTGGGCGATTCTGGGCGTAGCCTTAGTTGTGGTTTCTTAAACCTAGGGAAATGCCTTGAGAGCAATGCAGCTGTGAACTGTTAGCAGCAAACCCTACGGCAGCTAGGCATATGAGGGTCTTGTCCCTGAAGGGGGTACTGGGTGGCACACCACAGCATACACTACACTATCCCTGTAGAGTATGCATTCAACAACAACTTTGATCTTTATTAAATCTATGCTGGTGTCACTGGGAATTAAAGTAGACAAAAATGACCAAAAGTCTTTTCAAATGACTACCTAAAAATTCTGAGACTAATAACAATTCATGAGGAAAATGTGACAGCTTACTATGAAAAGACAGTAGGTCTTTTTTAAACTGCAATTGAAAGGTTTGATCATTTAAAACTTAATAAGAATTTTGTGTAATTGAGAACATAGGACAGGTAAACTGTTCCCCTCACTAAGGTATATCTTAGCTATACTCCTGTCTTAGTTTGCCAGAGTGCTATGACTAGTCCCACACAATGGATTGCAAGAACATGTGCTTATAGGGGTACATAATCCAATCTACCACAACTCCCTACCAGAAACTCACTACAGGATATAGTCAATTTGTGGGGTAACAAGTAAAAATCTCACAGTAAGAACTTGAAAAGAAATTTGCTTTCTGAGAGTTAAAATTCTATCTTTAAAGTTTAAGACTGTCTTTTTTTCCACCCAGACTGAGATTTCAGACACTTCCATATGAAAGTAAATCTGAGAGTTGCCTGTGAATGTAGTAGATGTATATCTTTAAAAGGAAATTTGAATTCACTCGAGTACTTTGACAAGTAAGACTTCAGAGTTCTGTATCATTTAACAGGGGAGAAAGTACTTTGGTGTGGGATTTTTTAAGAGCAATTTTTTTTGTATTTCACTGTCCAAATCTCAAAGAAATTCATTATGGCTCCAGTGTCCCATCCAATTCTACGTGATCCTGCATTTCCATCACATATGAGCTGCCTACAAAATGGGCATCTCCAAGTAGTTGAATGAATTGAACCAGATGATCAAGGCACTCAGTATATCTCATTAAAAGTCACTGAAGTCCACTGAAGGCAATTTTTATTTTAGTACACTAAGATAAAGTAGTGCTGATATTCAGCTGTCATTCCTGATAATAATTAGCCATGAGGTTTGACTATAATATGAAGACTCTGAGTTTTAGAGTCTAAATTATATTCTTAGTATAAAATAAGACACCTAACTGCTATAAATTGAAGAAATTTATCCTTTTTTTTTTTCTGGAAGGGACTGCATTGCAACTGTCTTAGAGGGTGGATGCTAGTTAGCCAGGCTGGGGAAATGTTGCCAGTAGAGGTAACTAAAGAAAAGGAGGGAGAATAGTTTTTTCCAGGTAATTGCAATGCCTGACTGGAGGAGAGAGGGGCCATTGGGAGCGAAGAATCTGGAGAGATCTGCAGGTGCAAGATCATCAAGAGTTTTCTATGCTGTGTAGGAGGCTGGGCTCTATCCTACACATGATATTCAGTCACTGAATTGTTGTAATTTAGGCAGATATAGAAGTGATTAAATAGGCTCTTTAGGACAATTTGGGCACAGTGGAAAGGAGGTCTCTTTTATTTACCAATATCATAATACAAGCTTTGAAATATATTAGTAGACAGGGATTTATGAGGGATTATACAGTTAAGACCTTAGAAAGCTTCTGCCTTACAGTCAATAGCTGATAATATACTAATGAACAATCTTTGATAATAAAAGTATAGAGTTGTGCTCAGCAGTAAAATTTGCTTATAAAGGCACCTCATTTCTTTTGAAATTCATATTGATAAACTAAACAATGCAATATTCTGTGAAGAAATAATCAATAAGTTTAACTTCTCCAAATTTAAATGTAAATATATGAACACCATGAAAAAATTGAAGGCAAACAATCTGAGATAAAACAGTTGCTCTTCTTACTGTATAACACACCTCACAAATAAATATATCTATAAGCATACCAGTACAAAGAAGATGAAAGAATATTAATTCAAAGAAGAAATATAAAAAGCTAAGGTCAATGAAAATGTTTAATCTCTTTAGTAATAAAAATTCAAATTCAAATCATGATGGAATATTTTTACCTATCAAATTGACAAATTTTTAAAATACTTAATCTAGTAAGATTAGAATAGAAAATGACCAAAAACTGCTGCTGATGGCATTATGAACTGGTAGTAATCAGGAAAGCTGTTTGTCAGAATATATCAAGAGCCTTAAAAAATGTTCATACCCTTTGATCTAGTTTTCTCTACTTCTATGAATCCAAAGGAAGAAGTAAGAGATATGGCACAAGGATAGTCATCATCAAAGTGTTAACAGACCCCCTGACTGCAAGTATTAAACCCAATATTAGTTATTGTTGAATAATAAATCAGGAATTATAGAACATTTGTGCATATGGTTTCTTCCAGCCAATTCATAGCGTGACACGTTTGGAGTCAAAATTAATATTGTTATAGAAATCCTACCAATGGTGTGACAAAATTTTGGAAGAGTGTTATGATGCCTAAATGGAAAAGGTGGTCTATACTAATATGTGTGAAGTTGAAGAGATCATGGTTAAGATGACAGCTGGATCCCTGTGGAAGTTTTCTTGAGAAGTCGTACCAGTGAAATTCATCCACCTTCTAAACTTTACCCAATCAGAACTCATGAATAATTTTTAAAAGCTGAGCTAAGAACACGGCAGCTCAAGGTACAATTTCCTGCCTTCTTTTAAGCATGTTAGTAGGATGAGTGAGAAACAGATTACACCAAAGTGTTATTCTGGCTACCTCTAAGATTATAGAAGATTTTATATTCTTCCATAAAATATTGCTTTTCTGTTTTTCTACAATGAGTTTGCATCCTTATTTTTCATTCAATCAACAAGTATTTGATGAGTACCCTCTCTGTGCCAACATTGTTCTAGGTGCTAGAGATGGATCATGAAAGTAAGTAGGCTTAGAGGCCAAGTCCCTGGAGTGCTTACAAGAAGAAATAAATATAATATATAATGAAAGTTTATGACAGAAATGGTAAGAACCATGGAAAAAGGAAATATAAAGCTAAGGGTAATCAAGGGGTAGGGCATATGCAGTTCTTAACAGGATGGCCGTAGTAGTGCTCATTTGAGGTGAGGTTTGAATTAAGACTTGAAGAAGATAAGGGAATTTTTAAAATATTTGCATTTTCCAGAAGAAATGCAATTATCTCAAGAAAAAGCAAGAAGATGATATGGAATCTTGATGTGAAGGCCAGAAGACTAAAGGATAAAATAATTTAGAGTAAGTCCAAATTTCCCTTTTGAGGGTGGGGTTCATTGACATTTCAGTCCTTCCTAAGGGAAATATACCTGAGAAGAGAAGGAAAATAGATTACAAACATTAGTACACACTACTCTAAATAATTTCTACTGCAAAAAACTTCCCATGAATCTCTTTGTACATTTAAATGCTTGATCAGTTGGAATAGAGGATCCCAGTTGGTAAGAACCCTGGATTATACAAAATATAGAAAGGTAATTTTAGAATTGTGTGGCTAAATCAAAGTATAAGCATTTATGATTGTTCTTGCATAATTGTTCTTATATAAATGAATTTTTTCTTATATAAATGTTCTTATATAAATCACTAAACCTAGGTCTCAGTGTCTTAGAAAATATTTTGTTTAGTAAAAAACATTTGAACTTAATGAATCTTTAGATACAGTCTGCTTTGTTCCAATTGAGATGCTGTTTTTATAACTAATATTTCCAGGATATTCTGGGATTAGTAAATAAAGCACAGACCATGACTTTTCATACTTGGTATTATATTCTCTATTTTTCTTCTACTTAGTATTCCCTCTAATATTTGTTGATTGATATTTACAAAGACAGATAGAGGCAGATGTATACATGTCATTTGCTTTTTAATTTCATTTGGGAAAGCTAAAGATGCAGTCAGAAAGATTGATTTTAAATTTTTTATTATGGTAACTAATATATAACACAAAATTTCCCATTTTAAGCACTTTCAGGGGTACGATTCAGTGGTATTAATTACATCCACAGTGCTATGTTACCATCACCACTAGCCATTACCAAAACGTTTTTATCACCCTAAACAGAAATTCTGTATCCAATAAAAATTACCCATCCCTTGTCACCCCGTAACCTAATCTATTTTCTGTCTCAGTGAATTTGCATATTCTAGATATTTCATATAAGTGGAATCATACAATATTTTCTCTTACTCTGTAGGTGATCCTTTCACTTTCTTGACAATGTCCTCTGATGCACAAAAGTTTTTAATTTTGATGATATTCATTTTTTCTATTTTTTTCTTTTATGGCTCATGGTTTGATGTCATATCTAAGAAATCATTGCTCAACCCAAGGTCTTAAAGGCTTTCCCCCAATGTTTTCTTCTAAGAGTTTTATGATTTTAGCTCTTATTTTTAGTTCCTTGATCCTTTTGGAGTTAACTTTTGGATATGGTGTGAGAGAAGGGTCTAACTTCAATATTCTGCATGGATATACAGTTTTCCTAGTAGTATTTGTTGAAGAGATTTCTTTACCCCTTTGAGGGGACTCAGCATTCTTGTCAAAAATCATTTGGCCATAGATGTCTGGGTTCAATTCTGGACTCTCAGTTCTATCACATTGGTTTATTTATCTTCCTCTATGCTAGTACCACATTGCTTTTATTGCTGTGGCCTTACAGTAGTTTTTATTCCCTTATAGTTTCTGTCCGTTGATTTAATTTTGGCCTCTATCATGAATAAAAGCAATAAATGCAACTATTTTCCTTTTTTATTGAATATTGTCTATGCTCTAAGAAAAATCTTTATGCCTATTATTTCATTAAATCACAGCATCTCATAATAATGTCATTTGTAAAGGAGAAAATCAAGAATCCAAAAGGATGCATTTTCCCCCAGTTTACACAGCTAATTAGTGATGGATATGAACTCTAGAAAATCTGACGCCAATGGTGTGTCATGTGCTCTTCGTTCTATCCTAGCTCACCTTCCCCTTTGTAAAGCCCAACAAATAGTTGGAGCTATGACATCCTCTTTTCCATTGTTCTCTTCATAGTCCCAGTTCCCACCATTTCTTCACCTTTACTTTGGTTCCTCCGGTTTTTCTCCACATTAGATGTTCTCTCCTTAACACATGATAGACTGTCAATGTCTGCTTAAATCAGTTCCCACTTTATAGGATAAAATGTCAAGTAGTGAACACATTTAAATGCCAGGCCTCCAATCAATAAGAGATTAGTCTCCAGAATTCCCTTTACTTGGTATTCATATAAATGTTTTATGGAGAGTCTCACATTGTGTGTTTTGCACCTCCAGCTTTCTCCTTGATGACAAAATCATCAGACAAAGCACAGCAAGAGCCTGGGGGTAGCTGGGATTGAATCCTAGCTGAATTCCTCTCCTATGTTTTCTTCCCACACCACTCAAACTCGTATTGTCTTACACTCTAGCTAAATATATGGCAGAAAATATCATTTTAAAAAATAGGCATGTAACACTAGAAACCAGTCTTTTGAAATACCCTATCTTCCCTTATTTCGGTACATAATGCAACTGTAATTGTGCCTTTTGTGCTTCCTCTGACAAGTAGAAAACCACTTTTCTACCTCCTAAGAGGAGTTGGGCAGTAAGACGGGAACACTGCATGTAGTTTCCTCAGGACACTGTGTGCCGATTAGTCATTACCTGCTTGAAAGCACAATAGTACAATGGGTGCAAGGCATCTTTTCTACCTTTCTCATCTCTCCTCAACGTGTCACATGTACAAAATCCAAAGAGCAATTTCAGATCAAGTTAATATAAGGGGAAAAAATTGCTGTGGCAAAATCCTTTTCAAATAAATTCTGACTTCCTTCTTATCATCATCTTGGCTCTGGTACCCTTACTCCTTCTAGTTCTCTCTTAAAATTAAAATAAAGTTTACATTCATAAAAAATCACAGACAAAAAAAAAGTCCCAGACAGACTATTATATGGTTTTATTACCACAGTGGGTCATTTTATCCCTTAAGCCTTTGTATTTCAATAGTTCTTTACAGATTCTAAAGCACTTTAAGATACTTTACATATTCTGGACTCTGAGAACCAAAAAAGGGTCTTAGAAATTACTAACATCAATCCCATAATCTCTCATGACTCACACGAATGCTACAAAGTTGTTATGTGAGAAATATTATTCCTTCCATTTATAGTTATGAATGAAAGATTACAGAGTTGAAAAGTAGGAGAATTACAGTGAACACCAGGCTTCTGACTCCCAATACAATGCTGTTTCTAAGATACCATGCTGCCATTCACTAATCAGTGACTGCTGAGAATTGGCAGTTTACCTGGGAGAATTTTCAAAAAACCAGAGCTTTCTCCCTTTAAGTGGCAATATATTGGTCATCATTATGAATATGCATTATAATTTTTTAAAACATTGTAGGGTTTTTTTTTACTTGCAGCAAATAACTTAGTGTTCTCTAAAAGAAAGGTTTTCTCTGCCATGTTCCAAAAGCCAATAGCAAATAATTATAGGAAAATGGCAAGAGAGTGTGATGGCAAATATTAAGACTGAGCATTAGAATTTTTATTTTACTGTTAAATACACTTGGATTAAAAACTCCTGTTTGCTAATGAAATATGTTTTTGTGGGATGTTATGGGAGGTGTAGGAGGTGGGGAACATGGGAATCCTTGTAATTTTTGTGTAACATTTATGTAATCTAAGCATCTTTTAAAATATATATTAAAAAAAAAAAAAACAAGGAATGCAAGGATTAACAACAAAGCTGTATGCTTCTAACACTGGGAGGAAGCAAGGTTTCTAACATCTGATATCATGACCAATACATTCCTGTTAAGCCAAAAAAAAACCCTCCTGTTTGAAATTATGACATAAGATCCTGATGAGACAAAATGACATTAGATCGACATCTATTTTGTGGAATAGCTACTTCATTTTTTAAAATATATTTTTATTACAGTAGTTGTGAACTTACAAAACAATCATGCACATATGTGGAATTCCCATACAATAACCCTTCAACAACACAACACACCATTGTGGATAGGTTGTTCCAGATTATGAGATAATATTCTCAGACTATTACCACATACTATGCTCCATAATGCACATTTGGCGTATTTTTTCCGTACCCCCTACACAGCACATTTTTGGGATTGATGCAAGACTATTAAAGTATTACTGTTAATTATGGTCCAGATGTTACATTAATTGTATTTTTTCATGCTTCTCTACATTCCTACCACCCTGCAATATTGATGTACATTGTTCTAGTTCATAGAAAGACATTCTCATTCTTGCATTTGTACTATTAACTACAATTCTCATCCAGCTCTGGGTTTATTGTGTTATTCAGTCCCTAGATTATTCTCTAGCTTTCTTTCAATCAACATTTACATCCCTAGACTACCCTTTTCAGCCACAATCCCATTTATAAACCAGCTGCTACTCACTATAATGTGTCACCATCAACTTTGTCCATTTCCACACTTTTATAGCCAAGTTAATTCAAACTTCTATATGCATTAAGCATCAGTACTCCTTCACAGCCCTTCTTTTATCTCCTAATAACCTATACTCTAGATTTTAACTCCATGTGTTTATTCTTCACATTTTGTTCGTATTAGTGAGACTATGCAATATTTGTCCTTTTGTGCCTGACATTTCACTAAGGTTAATGTTTTCAAGAGTCATCCATGTTATCATGTGTCCCAATTTCACTTCTTCTTACAGCAGCATAGTATTCCATTGTATGTATATAGAGCTATTTCATTTCTAAAAATGTTGTTCTCTAGGGAAACACAATCTGGTTAGGAGGAGAGAGCCAGTGCTATGGGGAGAAGCAGCTTGCTGAGGTGCAAGGGTCTGGTCTTCAGTGACCTATAGACAGAGGTCTGAATCCTAATCAGTGATCTACCACCAGTGTGACCTACCATGTATGTGACCTTCACCTCTCTGAGCCTCAGTTTCTTTTTCTGTAAATTGATGATAGTACTTCCCATAATCTCTAGCATACTCTCCGTTTAACATTCCATGTCCTTCTCTGCTCCATTCTCTGTTGACCTCTAGGGGCTACATCACTCAGATTCCCAAACCCTCTAAATTCTGTCTGGTTTCAGCCCAAGGGCTGCACTGTCAGGAGACTGGAAGGAGGGAGAATCAAGAATTTGGAGCATGTATTCTTCCCCTCTGCTTTGCAGGAACCTTCCATGACCACATCTCAGGTTGAATGGCTACTCTTCCTGGCTCCAACTGAGTTGGGCTGGGAACATTGTTCCTCGCTGCCCTTGAGGAGATTAGGGGGTGATAATAACTTCCTACTGTGTCAGTTTCAGGGTGCTCTAACATATGTTGTTGGTTCCCTTTTGCCTGCTCACACTATAGTTTCCTTCATAAAAACTGCCTTCAAACATCTTAGCTAAGTGTGCCATATCTTTCCTGCCAGGACCTGCCTTAATTACACTGCTTAATTAATAGTAACATTATTGTCATGAGTCCTAAACTTTTCATATCTGCCATAAATACTACGTGTTTGAAGAACAGGACCACAAATGCAGGAAGGAAAGGTCATGAAAGGTTCCTATAAAAGAAACAAGAATTGAGCTGGACTTTGAAGCAGAAACATGGCTAGAGAGAGAGAAGGGGAGCAGGGAGCATAGTTGTGTCCATTGTTTATACTTGTTTCATTTTAAGATGGCCTGTCAGCATAATTGTTTTACCAGAAGAAGAAGTATGGAAACAAGGCCAAAAAATGGATGAAGAAGACAGTCAAGATGGCACCTCTTTAACATGCTTATTCTCCATTGCCCATGCCACCTCACCTTATCCATATGAGAACACAGCTAGGCATTCCAGTGAAGGGTATTTCAAGGAAGGGAAGTAATAACAGTCAGGAACATTATTGGCCATGGTTTAGGCTGCTCAAATGCAGATGCCATAAAATGGGTTGGCTTTTAACAGTGGGAATGTATTAGTTTACAAGCTTACAGTTTTGAGGCTGGGAAAATTGTCCAAATTAAGACATCATAGGTGATACTTTTTCCCTGACTGGCTGCCAGCAATCCTGGATTCCTCTTTCACATAGCAAGGTGCATGGTGTCATCTTCTGGTCTCTCCCTTTTCCTCTAGGCTTTGTCACTTTCAGAATTTTGTTTCCGTGGCTTTCTCTTCCTTTCTCTCCATATTCATCCCATTTATAAAGGACTCCAGGAAGAGGATTAAGACCCACCCTGGGCCACACCTTAACTGAAGTAACCTAATCAAAAGGCCCTATTTACAATAGGTTTACACCCACAGGAATGGATTAGCTTTAAGAACATGATTTTCTGGGGTCCATCCAGCTTCAAACCATCACCGGGCATGATATTTGTAGGACAGTGAAAGACTAGAAGATTTTTTTTAATTAAAGAATTCTGTCCTTCTTTCTGGATGTCTGTATTTCAGTGTCAGGCAGGTGGCTGTCCTGTCTCTCACTATCAAAGCATCTGCCTCACACAGCTTTCTCTTCCCACTCCTTGACTTCAATTCTCCTTATTGCTGAATCGTGTCTGCCATGAGGACTAAAGGCAGGTTCACCCAGTACTACCTGGAGTGATCAGTAATTTTGTCAGGCAAATGATTTCCTAGAGTCATATGAAACAAAACAATTTTATAAAATTGCGTGTATCTATTTTGTTCTCCTTTGAGGCAAGTTTTATTAATTCATAAAAAGAATATTTATTAAGTGACTAGCATGCATCCTGATACAGAGAATCCGAGGATACACAGAATAAGGATGAGGTGGCTGCTCTTAAAGATCCCAGAGTTTAGAAGGAAAGTGAGCAAGGACAGGACACAAAGCCTGCCCAGGTGCAAAGACTGACACAAATGTCACCAGGATGAGGTCTAAGTGTTATTTCTTTTGAACCATTAGACAAAGACATGCACTATCAAGGATGCATATGAATGGCCATAGTTCCCCAGTGCCTCCCATAATTCTCAGACATTTGGTTGCCAGTGAGAAACCTCCAAGCCAGGAAACAAAGAGCCTGCAATAGTTTTTACCTATTGGCCTCAGCTCCAAACCTCACCCTCCTTATATAATCTTCTCTGTGAGGCTGGGGCTTGGATCTGCAAACTACATTTGTCAGATTCCCTTGACAGGGGAAGGGGAGAATCTGGCTACTGACTTGGGGTAGTAAATATTTGTGAAGAGTTACCAGGACTCTCCTCTGCCATGAAGAAAATATGTGGATAGTTCCCTCATAACCTCAACTGGTAAACGCTGTCTGTACATTTATATTACCCTCTCATTTTATGGCAGATAATAAAATAAAGGCAGTGGATAGTAGTGGTGTAGCACAACATTGTGAATGTAATTAACAGTACTGAATGATATATTTGAATTATATATTTGAATGTGGTTAAAAAAGGAAACTTTAAGTTGCATGTATTTTATTATAATAAACATGAAGTAGTCATTTCGAGGACCTGCTCTGATATACATGTTAAAATTAAAGAAAAAGTCAGAGATAAAAAAGTTGACACTTCAACTCTGTCATCTTGCCGTCTCTTAAATGAAATTCTGAAGTAGGGAAAGAAAACAATTTCATAAAAAATTTTTAAATAACCAATAAGTTAAAAGTGGACTCTTGATCAATCCAGATCATCATCCTATAATTTCTAAAATATCTGGGCCATCTCACCATACAAATATCTTGCTAAATCTGCAAGGGGCAATGTCATCTCCTGGGAGACTTCTACCCCCTGATCCAGAAGGCTTGGGACAAAAACTAATTTAGGGATTAAAAGAAAGTTGATTAAGAACTGTTAAATTAAATGTGGAGTACATGGCTACATTGAAAGAAGAGCCCTTGTTAGTTATCTTTGCAGGATTCATTTTTAAAAAGGCATGTACAGAATGTAAGCTTAATACACACGACATTGGACTGTCTTAGGTGTAGTAGCATTCAGCTTAGTGATAGTGAAGAAGCCACCAAAAGATGTGAGGTCTAGGGTTTATTTCCATAGAAAGAGAACAGAGAATATGTCAGAAAACAATGACACTTAAGAAAAACATATTCCCCAAGATACATGATCTGTTAACAAAAGAGCAAAATTTTAAGTCTATCCTAGAGATGGTTTGAAGTATCTCTCACCAGAGGTTCAGCAAATTCTGTGTATTAGAGCACACTGAAATCACTTACGGACTTTTAAAAAATGTTCATGCCTGGATCCCACCCCCAGATATTCTGATTTAACTGAAATAGGACGTGCCCTGCGTATTGGGAGTTTTTAAAGATTCCCAGGTGATTAGAATGTTCCTTGAGATTCAAGCACGAGCAAAAACCACTTTATTAGATCATACAGTTGTTTTTTCTTTTCCACCCAACTTAACAGTTCTCAAACTAATTTATAACTTTATTTTCATAAACAGCAAAATTACAAATCAGTTATCAATTAAATATAGTGGAATAACAGGTCATTGGAACTGAGTCTAGAATACCTGGATCCCCAGTTCTGTGAGGACATTTATGCAGGCTTGGAAAGTCTCCAAACTTTTCTGGGCCTGGGTTACCTCAGCTGTATTCTGAAAAGAAGAAGCTAAACTTTACTGACCAATGTGTAAGTTCCCAGCATTGTGAAGTATTGTCTTGTCTCATTTAAGCCTCATTCAATTTTGTGACTATTAACCCCATTATTATACATGGAGAAGACAAACTCAGAATATTAAGTGACTTTCTAAGACCCTATAACTGCTAAGAGTGAAGTGTTTCATATTAAGTTAGACAGCATTTGGTCAACTTATTATTTTTCAGAAAGGGTCAAGTGATAGACACTACCGAAAAATACCCTTCTACTTAATGGGATTTCACACCTCCTTATACCAGGGACTTAAGAAATGAATGAGATAGTTTGAATGTGACAAACAAGAAAAGCCACCAAAAAAATTAATAATGAATTACAGAGACAAAGGAAATAAGAAGAGATAGCAACCTTTGGAAAATGCTTAGGAAAAGAGTCTAATGATATATCTAAATGTACCTTCAATGGGCATTTTGCAATTCTGTTTTTCCTGAAACATTGAGATGCAATATTAATTAGTTTACTGAGAAAAAAAAAAACATTATATTAGAATAAAGACTAGAAAATAGGAGACCATGAGAATTATTTTAATACCATAATAAATAGAATATTTTCATTAGGCATATTAGATAGATCATTACTTTCAAAGGAAACACGAACTGAAATACTTGGTCTAAGTATTTTCTTTTAACAAAGAAAATAACAAATGGATTTTTTTTTTCATGCTAAAACTTAATTTAAGTATCTCCTAATAGCATAAGATATTTCTTCCTAAGAATAGTTAATCCCCTTGTGGCTCTGGGGGAGTAGAAATATAAAGGCTAGGCTGAGAAATAATCTTCACTTAAATGAACATTATTTCCTTTGTGTCTAATCTGTACCATAGAAATTTAAATCTCACCCTGGCAATTCTTTATTCATTCATTCGCCTAATAAATATTTATGGAATGCCTAAAAAGTAATTTGCTAAGCACTGAGCTACAACTGCAAACAAAAATAGTCTGGCCCCATGCTCACAGAGCTCTCAGTTGGGTGGGGGAGAAGGAGCAAGCACATAAGTCTATCCTAGGAAAGCAAGGAACAAAAGGATCCCGACGAAGTCTGTTGAGTCAAGGAAAAGTACCTAAAGAAATGATAAGTGTACTCTCTGACTGGACAGTCAAGTTTAAGTATATGAGAGACCAGGGAAGACATTCCCAGGCAGAGATAATCGGCAAGTACAAAGGTCCCAGGGCAAGAGGGAGCATGATGTAAAAGAGTCCCTAGGATATTAGTTTCCCAGTGCTGCTGGAACGAAGGACCAGAAAATAGTTGGCCTAAAATTACAACAGGCTTCACAGTTATGGAGACTAGAAGTCAAATATCGACTTGTTGATAGGGTCATGCTCCCCGCATGAAGTCTGTAGCATTCTGGCGGTAGCTTGCGGGCAATCCATAACTCAATCGCTGCCTCCATGACATGGATACTTTTCTGCCTATCTGTCTCCTACTAAGGTATCCAAATTTACTCTGCTCATAAAGATTCCAGTCATATTGGATTAAGGCTCACCATGATTCTGTTTAGCCACTTCTTAACTAATGAGATCTTCAAAGATGTTATTTACAAATGAGTTGACATGCACAAGATCACAGGTAAGGCTTGAACATGTCTTTGTGGGAGACATGATTAATATGTAACACATAGATATTAAGTGCAGAGAGCAGGGATGAGAAGGTAAGAAAGGAGACTGGAAAGGAAGGCAGGTTGGGGACTTTGAGAGTGCGCATCGGGATTTTTTAATACTTCCCAGGAGGATCCAATACACAGCAAGGTTCTAGAAATGAGGACCACTGTTTAAGATGGTGTATATTTTTTTCTTTTCTACCAAGTTAGCATTTATTAACCTAATCTATAACTTTAAACAGAAAAAATTACAAATCACACAATTAAATGTATTGGAATAACTGTTGGAACTTGGGGTCTAAATTCCTGGGTCCCTAGATGCCAGGGGGTGGGAAGTAGGAGCCAACACTATCAGAGGTACTTTTGAAAAGGTCACTGGCTTCATTATGGAGAATGACTTAGAGGGAGTATTTCTTCCCTGAGGCTGTCGTAATAAATTACCACAAAGTAGGTGGCTTAAAACAGCAGAAATTTATTCTCTCGTAGTTCTTGAGGTGTCAGCAAGGCCATGCTTCCTCTAAAAGCTCTAGGAAGAGTCCTTCCTCGCCTCTTCCAGATTCTGGTGGCTGCAAGAACTCCTCCAGGTGTGGCAGAATAATTCCAATCTCTGCCTCCATCTTCACATGCCTTCTCTGTGTGTTTCCGTTTGTCCTCTCCTGTTCTTAGGAGGACACTAGTCATTGGATTTAGGGCCTATCTTAAATTCATGATGATTTCATTTCAAGATCCTTAACTAATTACATCTGCAAACACCCTATTTCAAAATAAGGTGACATTCTGAGTTTTCAGGTAGACATGAATCAACCCATTACAGATGGGCATAGGGTGTAGCAGCCCAGTCAGGAAGCTACAGCCGTCATCTAAGAGAGGAATATGGCCACTTCGACTAAGTTTATGACAAAAGACAAAAAGATGTCTTTGAAAGAGATTTAGAGCATAAAATCAACAGAACGTGGTCAGGGTCTGGAAACTCAGAGTGGAAGAGAGGGAAATGTCAAGGATAATAACTACAGTTAACACTTTCTAACATTTACTTTGTGGCAGACACTCTCGTAAGCACTTCAAATTTGTTTATTCATCCTCAAACTCATGAGGTGATTTTAATTACTATTCCAATTTTGTCGGTGAAGAATGCAAGGAACAGAAAAGTTGGATAACTTTTCGAGACTGCACCTATAAGAAGTGTCAGAATTTAAACCCAGAGCACGTTTCTTAACCACCATCCATACTTCCTCCTTGCATAACTGACACAGGGAAACACCAGTTTAAAGAAAGAGAATTCACAACTTCAGGTTTAAATAGGCTAAGTGTGGGAGAATTTGAAACATTAAAAAGTATGTGTGGGGTGTGCAACTGCCTACTTGTTCACTGCCAGCTCCCAGAGGGAAGCATTTTGGTTGGAGAAGGATGCCTTACAGGCTGCAGTGCTGTGTACACCCCCAAAGTGGTGAGGTGAGAGCTACAGGTACTCAAAAGGTAGCTTCCCTTTCTGTTATTCCCACTAGCATTAAACATGCTATAAAGCTTATTAAAGATAAATCTTATAAAACCCTAACAACCTTATATCTTCTAGCTACTGACACTTTTTCTCTGCTTCCCATTTTAGCAAGACTCCTTGAAATAAGGCTTTCACCATAATCACAGGCTAACAGGACACCATTTTAATTCTGGAGTTTGTGAAAATAACATGCTTGACTAGAAAAGACAATAGTATAGCTCTAAAGTCTTAGTAAGGAAAATGTGAAACTTTTAAGACCACTTCAGTTTCTAGACTTTTCCCCTACCCAAAATTATACACACAGACATTTTTATTGATAATAAATGTCCTTATTTATAATTCTTCTCCCTTCTCTATGCAGCATATATAAATGAGTTTTGAAGATAATGGGTATACAAAAGAGATGTGTTGCATGAATGAATGAACAGAGATTTACCCATATTGGAGTAGCTCTCCTGTAGAAAATTAAGCCCTGTTTGTTTTTTAAGGATTCTTCTTTCCCTGAGAGCTGAACTGAGACTGATTAATGTGTGTTTAATGATGCAAGAGATGACTTATGACATGTCTTCAATATCCATTCACTACTGAGCATCTACTACATACAGATGTTATTCTACACTCTGGGGATACAGAAGTAAGAACAGATTAATTCTGACTTCATAGACTTTACATTCTAGTGAGGCAGACAGACAAAAATTAAATACATATAGAATTGCATCAAATAATGACAAGCAGAAATAAGCTTTATGTTTTTACTTTTAGATGATAAACTCCTGCCAATAGATATTATTGGTTTTAAATGACAGACTATATTTCAGCACAATTATTTATTGTGTTCAATTTTTTCCATATTTGAAGCTATGAATTCAAAAAGATAGAACAAATATTTTCTAATTTTCTATTTTTCCTTAAGATAAATATATTCCTATGAGTGGCGAATATTTTGTCTTTTAAAGAAGTATTCCTATGAATAGTGACAAAATGAACACTTGATTTCATATATAATTGTAAAAACATAAAAAATATTTAAGCTTTCTGAAATTGTTATAGATGATTCAAGACAATACTCAATTATTTTTAAAGTATACAAATTGTTCTCATAATATTCTAGTTTTATGTCCTTAAAATATAATTAACCACAAAAATAAAGATATTTGTCATATTATAAATCACATAGCTTGGATTCTAGTTTAATGAGTCTTTAAAATTGGCGGGAACCTTAATTGAATTGCTCCATACACTTTTAAAATTTGTCATTCTGACAAGGCTTGCTGAAAAAACTGATGTTAAGTACTGATTTCTCTTCTTTATTTATTTACTTGTTTTAGTTCTCATTCTCATGGTTGACACAATGCTTTCTGGTAATAAATTAGGGGACAATAGGAAAATAAAAGCTGGCTGTGTTTTCTAAATATCTTCTTGAGAGAAAAATTATTATATAACTCTGGTAATTTGAAATTGATCTTGTAGGCTTATAACATATAATTTTTCATGTTTAGCTTTCATATCATTCCCTTGAAGCTACTGTTATTGATGTCCATTGATAACAATATGGCTTTGGTTCTTACAGCCATTTGAAAGTAAAATAAGCAATGTACCTTCCCTTTTAAATGCAGGCCACACCAAATAGAATCTTCCTACACCCAAGTCTCATTTATGGATGCATCATGCTTTGTGTAATATAGAATCCTGGAAAATAAATTCATACATAGTAGCATACATTTTAAAAATTAGATGATTTAGATAGAAAAATGGGGGAAAAAATCTACCATTATTGCATTCCTGGTTATCGTTTCCCCAGTATCCTCATACAACCACAAGATGTTAGACACAATGAAAATCACCTATAAATGATGAAGTTAATTAGTGATTTATACTTTACATTCCTCTACCCTATAAAATCCCATCACAGATGAAAAAAAGCTCAGAAAGATAATATTCTACTAAGTTAAATAAGTATAGTTTGAATGCATCTGTACTTAGGGCTGTTTGACCACTGTGACTACATAAAATAGGGTGTAATACTACACCCTGAAGTACTTTAATATTCATTTGGAAAAACTATTGCTTCTGGATGAGATATTGTAGGCAATGGCAAGCTGGTAGATAATGGCTACTGGGTAAGTTACAAAATTTACACTTTTAAAGATAACAGAGAGTTATGGAAGCAGAGAAAATGAACTAAAATTCCAGAAACAGAAGAGCCCTTGCAATATGAGTTGAGATTTCTACAATATTCTCCAACTCTCTCGCCCTTGTGTTTTCCTTTCAGGCTGCATCACTCCCTTTAGTATCTCTTGTAATTTGGGTATTTTGGTACCATATTCTATCATTTTCTGTTTGTCTGTAAAGACTTTGAACTCACCCTCATTTTTGAAGGACAGTTTTGCTGGATATAGAATTCTTGGCTGGCAGTTTTTCTCTTTCAGTACCTTAAATACATCACACCACTTATTTCCCACATTCATGGTTTCTGATGAGAGGTCAACACTTGATCTTATCAAGTTTCCATTATATGTGATGCTTTGTTTTTCTCTTGCTGATTTTAGATTCTTCTCTTTATCTCTGATATTTGTCATTCTAATAGTAGGTGTCTCAGGATTTGTCTGTTTGGATTATTCTATTTGGGGTACATTGTTCTTCTTGGATACTGATATTTATGTCTTTCATAAGGGCTGGGAAGTTTTTGGTCATTATTTCCTCAAATATTCTTTCTGCCCCCTTTTCCTTTCTCTTCTCCTTCTGGGAGACTGATGATGTGAATGTTAGTGTGTTTCACATTGTCATTCAATTCCCTGAGACTGTTCCATTTTTTCCATTCTCCTCTCTGTTCTCCTGTCTTTTCCGGTTCAGCTGTTATGTCTTTGAAATCACTAATTCTGCCTTCAAGCAATTCAAATCTGCTCCTATGCGCCTCTTCTGTATTTTTAATTTATCCATCATGTCTTTCATTCCCATAAGGTCTGCTACTTTCCTTTTCAGGCTTTCAAATTGTTCTTTATGCTCACCCAGTGTCTTTTTAGTATCCTTTCCTTCTTTAGTCATACTTTCTTTAATTGTTTTGAAGTGATTTGGAGAGTTGTGTGATTATCACTGATTAGTTGCCTTAATCCTGTATCTCTTCAGGTAATTTTGTTGGATCCTTTGGCTAGGCCATCTCTTTCCTTTCCTAGTATGTCTTGTAATATTTTGCTTCTGTCTAGACATCTGAATATGTTGGTAAATTTACTCTGATGGCCATTTTCTTCTCTTGTCTATTGTGGTTTTTTTTTGGTTGTTTTTTTTTTTTTTTACAGTTCTTCTTTGATATTTGGTTCAGCTTATTCTAAGTCTTTAAAATTGCTCAATTTAAATTATTAAAATTGGGCTAGGGGCTTACCAAGGGGGTGCAGATTTTCTCCCAGAGGATAGGATACAAAAAGTACCAAAAACAATTTTTATCCATGCAATTTTTAGACTGGCCCACAGATGGCACTCATCCACGCAGCTTTCCACCCAGGTGTTTCAGTCTGAGCCTTCTTGTATTCCTGTGTTGACTTTTCAGATTGGAGATTCAAAGCGTGCTATGCTGGCTGAATTCACTCAAGTAAAGCCGCTCATACTCCCTCTCCCTTTTCCCTTGAAACATTTGACAGGGATGAAGATGTCTGTTACCCTCTCTGTCAGCTGCAGTGAGCCAGGGGTTTTATCCTGCTTAATAACTTAGGGGTGGGGGAGGGGAGCCCTTCCCAGCCACAAGGGAGCTTGGTAATACATGTTTGTTGTTTTGGCTTCTTCATTTCTCTGCCCTTCACCCTCCTGGGAGTTGTGTAGCACTCTTCTGGTCAGATCCCCAAAGCAGGTCCCTCAGACAGCTTTTGGCTCTTTCTCTGTTGTTTATGTGAGAGCATTGAGCTCTGCCTATTAGTCTGATGCCATCTTCCCACTATCACCTCAAAAGTTTTAAATTTTTATGAAGTCCAATTTATTTATTGCTTCCTTTGGTGCATGTGCTATTGATGTCATATCTGAGAATCCATTACCAAATCCAAAATTAATGAAGATTCACCTCCTATGGCCTCTTCAAAAAATTTTATGGTTTTAAGCTCTTACATTAAGATCATTGATTCATATCGTGTAAAGTAGGGTTCTATTTTCATTCTTTTGTATGTGGGAATCCAGTTTTCCCAGCATAATTTTTTAGAGAGACTATTCTTTTCCCATTGACTGGTCTTAGCATCCTTGCCAAAAATTAATCAATGATAGATTTGTGGGTTTATTTCTGAACTCTCAATACTATTTTATAGGTCTTTCCTTATGCCAATACCATACTATTTGATTATTGTATATTTGGGGTAATTTTTCAAATCAGGAAGTGTGAGTCCTCCAACTTTGTTCTTCTTTTTTAAGATTTCTTTGGCTATTCCTCACAATTACATATGAATGTCATAGGACTGGATTTTCCATTTTGGAAAAAAAAAAAAAAGCTGCTATAATTTTGATCAAGATTGTACTGAATCCCTAGATCTCTTAGGTAGCATTGACATTTTAACAATAGTTAGGCTTCCAATACATGAATACAGAAGTCCTTCCATTTATTTAGGTCTTCTTTACTTTCTTTCAGCAATGTTTTGGAGTTTCAGTGTACCTGTCTTTCATCTGCTTATAAAGTTTATTCCTAGATATTTTATTCTTTTAAACACTAGTGTAAACAACATTGTTTTCTTGATTTCCTTTTGTATTGTTTATTGCTGGTGTATAGAAACAGAACTGATTTCTCTGTGTTGATCTTGTACACTGCAACTTTGATGAATTTGTTTATTATTTCTAACTGCTCTTGTTGATTCCTTGATATTTTCTAAAAAGAAACATGTCATCTGCTAAGAATGATAGCTTTAGTTCTTTCTCTCCGATGTATTTGTCTTTTATTTCCTTTTCTTGCCTGATTGCTCTGGATAGAACTTCCAGTAGAATACTGAACAGTAGGTATCCTTTTCTTGTTCCTGATCATAGAGGGAAAGCTTTCAGTCTCTCACCATTGAGTATGATATTAGCTATGGGTTTTCCATGTGTCCTTTATTATGTTGAGGAAATTCCCCTTTATTCCTAGTTTTCTTAGTGTTTTACCAAGACAGAGTTCTGTATTTTGTCAAATACATTTTCTGTGTCAATTGAAGTGACCATGCATTTTTGCTTTTTCATTTTTTCTATTAATGTTGTATAATATGTTGATTGTATTATGTTTATCCCATTCCTGGCACAAACCTCATTGGTCCTGGTGTTTAATCCTGCTAATATGCTGTTTGATTTGGTTTGTTATTATTTTGTCATTGATTTTGGCATCTATATTCATAAGGGATATTGGTCTGTAATTTTCTTTTCTTGTTCTATCTGGCATTGGTCTCAGGGTAATATTGCCCTCATAGAATGCATTAGGAAGTGTTCTCACCTCAATTTTTGAAAGAGTTTGAGAAGAATTGGTATTAATTCTTCTTTAAATGTTTGGTAGAATTTCTCAGTGAAAGCCTCTGCTCCTGGACTTTTCTTTGTTGGGAAGTTTTTGATTACTGTTTCAATTGGTCTGTTGAGCTTTTCTATTTCTCCTTGAGTCAGTTTAGGTAATTTGTGTGTTTCTAGGAATTTTTCCATTTCATCTACATCTTCTAATTGGTTTCTGTACAGTTGTCCATAGTATTGTCTAATAATCTTTTTTATTTCTTTAAGGTTGGTTGTAATATCCCACTTTCATTTCTGATTTTATTTGTGTCTTCTCTTTTTTCCTTTATCAATCTAGTTAAGGTTTGTCAATTTAATTGATCTTTTCAAGGAGAAGACTTATGGTTATGTTGATTCTATTATGTTTCTATTTATAATTTCCTTTATCCCTAATTTGTATTATTTCTTTCCTCTGCTAATTTTAAGTATAGTTTGCTCTTCTTTTTCTATTTCCTCAAGATGTGAAGTTAGATTATTGACTTGAGATCACTTTTCATGTTTAATGTAGGCATTTACAACTATAAATTCCCTCTGAGTAATGTCTTCATTGCATACCATGAGTTTTGGCATATTTATTTTCATTTTCACTCATCTCTCTGTATTTTCTATTTTTCCTTCTTATTTCTTCTTTGAAAAATTATTTGTTTGTGAGTGTGTGGTATAATTTCCAAATATTTGTGAATTTTCCAGTTTTTCTTCTGTTATTGATTTCTAACTTCATTCCATTGTGTTTGGAGAAGATGTTTTGTATGATTTCAATCTTAAAATTTATTGACACTTGTTTTTGTTAGAGATTCCCCCTCACTAGGTTTACAATAATTAACAAGCTGTAACTCAGTTCCCCATGACATGCATTGAGGAAAGACAGACCCCCACCATAGCCTACATGACTGGTTGAGCACACCAAAACCCGGCACTTTCCCCAAAGGGGCACTCCATAGCCTATGTGCCTGAAAGCCTGGCACTTCCCCCAAAGGTTGAACAAAGAAACCACATGAGGACAGGAGCAAAGTGAGATAGAGAATTTCACCCCCTCCAGATCAAGGCACCACCAGTTCCACTAGCATTCCAAGGATGCATAACTCCCTAGCTCACTACCCTCTAGCCGTACAAGGGAAAAATTTTGCCTCTAGGGCTTCCTATTTGCCCCTGCACCTCACTCAAACCCTCGACCCCCTCCCACTGACTATCATTTCCCCACCTAGAAATATACTGTATAAATTCATACTCCCCTTTTTGAAGGACAGGCTGAAGTCTATTCTTCAGACCCTCTCTGTTGGGAGAATTTCTCAATAAATTTCCTGCCTGCAATCATCAGTCTTGTGTCCCAGTGAGCTTTGTTTTTCTCCAAAATTTGGTGCCAAAACCCGGGACTGGGGTTGCACTGATTGATTGGTGAAGAATCTCACCCTACCACTGCTGAACGCCCATCCAACACTGGACATCGAATCTTGGCTGGGTAAGTTAAGGATTTCTCCTCTGGAGGATCCTGCTCGCTCTCGCGCTCTCGCTCTCTCTCTCTCTCTCTCCTTTTTCTGTTGTCCAGGACAACCTGTCAAAAATCCTAGCACTAGGTCAGTTATCCTCACTGTCCCTGAGGGCCATGGTGGGCAGAAAGCCTGTGTCCTCATGGGAGAAGACCCCTTGGCTCCAGAGTCATCTGGCTCCAAGCATAGTTTCCTATTTCCTTGGGTGATTTCTGACTGATTCAAGGATTCCCATCTCACTCAGAGTCTTCCCTGTCCTAGAGATCATTACCCTCACTCAAGCCACCTAAAATGGGGAATTCAATTTTGGACCCCCCAAAAACAATGCCTCTGTGTTGTCTCCTTCATAACCTTAAAACTCTGTACCTGGAAGGAGATATCAGACCAAAACAAGCTCATTTTCTATTTGACTTCTGAGTGGCCACAATGCAAATTGGACAATGAAAGTCAATGACTGGAACATGGCACTTTTGATTTCCAAGTTCTCTGAAACTTAGAGAACTTTAACCAGCACAGTGGCAAGTGGTCAGACGTTCCTTACATTCAGGCCTTCTTTTATCTTTGCAACCAACCCTTCCTCTGCCAATCCTGTTCCTCCTACCAAATTCTTCTTTTACACCAGAAACATCCTCAGAAACCTTCCTCCTCATCACTTCCACCCTCTAAAACTTCTGAACACTCCAACTTTGATCCTTCAGATCACACCCCCCATACCTCCTCTATATAATCCTCCAGTGTCGTCTCCAGACTCACCTCCACCTCTTCTTCCTCCCCCCTCATCACCACTGCCTTCTACCCCACCCTTCTCCCTTCCTCATAGTCATAGGAACTACCTTCCATGCCACAGCCCTCCACCTCTGGCAGCACACAGACTCCTAACTCCACACAGATGCCAGCCCCTCTCTTACCCCTCTGGGAAGTAGCAGGAGCTGAAGGAATAATTAGTGTACATGTTGCTTTCTCACTCAGATTTAAGCCAGATAGACAACCAGCTAGGATCTTTTTCTAAAAACCCTGCTACATACATTAAAGAATTTCAGCACCTCACTCACCCACATGACCTCACCTATCAGAGTGGTGGTTCTCCACCACTCCAAAGGAAAAAACTGCATTTGGGTTGCTGCTACCACTTTCACAGATTCCATGCATACCCAAGATCCCAATAGGCACCCAACAGGCCCCACTGCAGTCCCAACCACTAACTCTCCCTGAGATTACCAACCAGGCTCCACCGACCTTGCTCACATGGCCCATTTCTTAACCTGCATAATAGAAGGCATGAAGAAGACTGCCCTTAAGGTAGTTAATGATGATAAAATTAAAGAGATCTCACAGAAACATGATGAAAATCCAGATGCTTTCATGAAGAAATTAAGTTTCCCCTTAATTATACTAATTTAGATCCTGAGTCAGATTTTGGTCAACTGCACTTACACACTCACTTCAACAATCAATCTTATCTTGATATTAGAAAGAAACTACAGAATTTAGAGGATGGCCCTCAAACCCCTCAGAAAGACCTGATTAAAATAGCCTTCAAGGTCTTTAGCAATAGAGAAGAGAAAGCTAAATTAGAAAAACACAAATGAGATCAGGCTAAAGCCTCCCTCCTAGCTGCTGTCCTCAGGTTAATTCTGGAAACCTTTTTCTTCTTCCTTCCAGCCGCCCTCAGGACCCTGTTTCAAGTGTGGAAAGGACAGGCATTGGGCATGTTTCTGCCTGGATCCAAAGCCCCAACCAGGACCTTGCTGGGTGTGTCACCGCAAAGGTCATTGGAAGTTAGACTGTCCTGAAAACCTTGTCTCCAGGAAAGTTCCTCTACTGCACCCTAGATAGCTGGACCCAAAATCTTCCTTTCCAGATCTTCTTGGACTGATGAAAGACAAATGACAGATCCTGGGTTCAGAACAGCCCTACATCTCCATCAGTAAGTCCGAACTAAGGATTATCATCAAGGTTGGAGGTAAGCTGATCTCCTTTTTAATTGATATGGGGGCCACACATTCAGTCCTCTTAGAACATTCAGGACCTTTACCCACTTCCTCAGTCTCTATTGTGGGGGTTGACGGCATCCTTTCTTCTCCTTTGATTACCAAGCCACTCATACGCTCAAAAGAAAATCACACATTCTCACACCAATTCCTCATAATCCCTACTTGTCCCTCTCCACCCCTAGGTCATGATATACTGTCTAAGCTCCATTCCTCCATTTCCTTTACACTCCCCTCCTCCCAAACCAACTTCCTTCTCCTCCTGTCTACCACCCCCCCCC
Organism: Cabassous unicinctus; assembly: GCA_029593785.1. NCBI lineage: Eukaryota > Metazoa > Chordata > Mammalia > Cingulata > Chlamyphoridae > Cabassous > Cabassous unicinctus. Next base: position 15,066 of record JAQZBX010001091.1, on the reverse strand, counting down.
CGCCAAACCTACTAACATTCCTCCCATATTACAGACAGAAGGTCGTCCCCTAGTCTGGGATACCAGTTCTCCTTCAGTCACATCACACCATCTCCCTGTCAGAAAAGTCTTAAGTAAACCTGTCTCTTTCACAAAAATTCCTCAATATCCCCTATCCATCTCTGCCTGACGAGGCTTGAAACCCACTATTGACAAACTCTGCCGCTGGCCTTCTGCATCCAACTAACTCACCCTTTAATACTCCAATCCTAGCAGTAAAGAAACCCAATGGAAGCTATCACCTTGTATAGAGCCTTAGAACTTATTAATGAAGCTACACAGCCTATCGTTCCCCTAGTTCCTAACTGGTACAGTCTTTTGTCACACATACTCCCTCAAACTACACATTATACTGTAATTGACCTCAAAGATGCCTTTTTCACTATTCCACTAGACAAGGCTTCCCAAGACATTTTTACCTTTACATGGACAGACCTTGAAGAACCTCTAGATCCCCAAGAGCTGACACGGACAGTTCTTCCCCAGGGCTTTAGAGATAGTCCCCACATTTTTGGACAAGCCCTACACTGAGATCTCTCTAACCTTCAACTTCCCTCCAGTACCCTTCTCCAATATGTCGATGATGTCCCTCTTTGTAGCCCCTCCTTAAAAACCTCCATAACCCACAGTATCACCCTGCTTAACTTTCTCGGTGATAAGGGATATTGTGTTTCCCCAAGCAAAGGACAATTTTTAAAATCTGAAGTAACCTATCCGGGTTTCCATCTTTCCCCCTCACATAAACATCTAACTGCAGACTGAATCCAACTCATCAAAAGCTATCCGTTCCCACAAACCAAAACAGACTTCCTTTCTTTCCTAGGGCTTGTCAACTTTTTCCATCTCTGAATTCCAAACTTTGGAACTATATCTAAATCTCCCTACCAAGCTGCTTCTGGCAATTGTAGGCTTAAAGAAGCCCTCTTAACTTCACCTGCTCTAGCTCTCCCCAATCCCTCTAACTCCTTCTCTCTCTACATCAATACCCGACACAGGTATGCTCTAGGGATCTTAACGCAGCCATATGATCCTGATAACAAAATCATTGCCTACTTCTCCAGACAGTTAAATCCCGTAACTCTCGGCTGTCCCACCTGCCTCAAAGTCCTCACTGCTGTTTCCCTCCTAATCCAAAAGAGTTTTAAACTGTCTCCAATAAATCATCTCAATGTTTTTTCTTCACATTCCCTATCTCCTCTTTTAGCTCACAAAGCTACTGCATCTATATCCTCCACCCATCTTCAAACCCTCCATGCAACCCTTCTACAAAGTCCTGGCATCTTCTCATCACTGTCATCCCCTCAATCTTGCCACCCTTCTCCCCACTGGACCCCACCCAACCCTAGAAACACCTTACATCGAATACACACACGACTGAAGTGAGGTACTCAACCTCCTTGCTAAACCTCTTCCTAATATCTCTGACACCCCTCTTCCTAACCCTATCCAAACATGGTTTATTGATGGCAACTCCTCCAAACTTAACAACACTTCCCAAGCTGAATACGTTATCATTACCCTAACCAAAACCATTGAATCGGGTCCCCTCTCCCTTGGCACAACCTCACAACAAGCTGAGCTCATAGCCCTAACCAGAGCACTGATCAGAAACAAGGGACAAACCTTAAACATCTATACCGACTTCAAATATACACACTATATCATACACTCACATGCCTCCATCTGGTGAGAAAGAGGATCCCTGACTTCTAGTGGGTCCCCTATTGTCAATTAAGATCTTATCCTACAACTACTAAGGCAGCATCACTCCCAACCCAAGCAGCCATAATTCACTGGAAAAGGCACCAGAAATCGAACTCCCCTATCTCTGTTGGCAATAACCAAGCCAACACTGAAGCCAAAGTCCAGGCTACCCAACCATATTCAGGTTCAAACTCCACTGTTATGACAATTCTCCTAGCACTTCCATATCCTGCACCCCCTTATACACCTGAAGAAACTCTAAAACTTCCCCTTGTGGGAGCAAAGCAAGTGGAGGGATAATTCATGAAAGACAGAAAAATCCTTTGACCCGAATTGCAAAAACATATCATTCTCACTTCCTTACACAATCAATACCACATAGGACACAAACCACTCTCACTACTTCTATCTAATTCCCTACGTTGTCCTGATCTCTCAAAACGCTTTAAGACGATCATGGAAACTGTTCTATTTGTCAACAAACTAATATCCACGGGAATCCTACTCCCCTTTCTTTTGAAACACACCAGTATAGAGGCTCCAAACCAGGACAAGATTGGCAATTAGACTTCACCCATATGCCACTAGTGAAAAAGGTTAAGTATCTCTTAGTCCTCATAGACACCTTATCTGGGGGAGTTGAAGCATTCCCAGCAACCTCCGAACAGGCAGATGTTGTTAAAATCCTGTTAACAGAAATAATTCCCAGATTTGGCCTTCCCTTTTCCCAGCAGTCAGACAATGGAGTGGCTTTTACTTCATAAATCACATAAGGTATCTGTAGTGCCCTAGGAATAACTTGCAAGTTTCATATCCCCCATGGGCCCCAATCTTCCGCAAAGGTGGAATGTATGAATGGAATCTTAAAACAACACAACCAAATTAGCAATGCAGATACAAACACCTTGGACTGAACTCCTACCCTTAGCTCTCATGAGAATCTGAACCCTTCCTTGAAAACCACATTTCCTTAGCCCCTTTGAAATCATTTGTAGATGCCCCTTCACCCTCACTAACATTCCTTCTCAGGCATCAGATTTCGAGAGTAACCTACTCGGCTTAACTCAAATGCAGACACTCCTCCATCAGCTAACTGACTCCATGCTTCCTGCATCAGAATCCTCTGCTCCCTCACTACCTATTCACCCAGGTGACTGGGTATACCTGAAAACCTTACACCCTATACCCTTAACCCCAAAATGGACAGGTCCTTTTCTTGTTCTCCTAACCACTCCCACTGCAGTAAAACTTTTAAACCTTCTGTCGTGGATACACTTTTCTAGATTGAAACCTACCCCACCACCTCCTGTGAACAGTGAAGCACCAGATCCTGAAACCACAGACAAGTACAACCCTGAAACTCCAATTAAGCACACTTGCGAACCTCTCAGAAACCTGCTATTGAAGCTCACAAAGGACAGAGGTGACAAAACCCCAAATGAGAACTCTTACAACACCAACCCACATGATACACCTCAGAGTTAACATCTTTTACAGAATTATCTCCGCACACTTAACTGACTGCCATCCCCTCTACCCTTTCACTCGAACAATATCTAGACATTATTTGGGACCTGTGTTTGCAGGGACACTTTTCCAATTTTTATCCTGAAGAAATCCTTTTCATCTCCTTTGCCACTCTCTTCCTTTACTTCGCTAATTCAAGTCACAATGAGCAGCCTATATTCCACCCTTTCGCTCTTCCTCATACTAATTGCCCCAAGTATTCCCTACCGTCCCCTCACTGAGACCATCCAGACCATAGCAACCTCAGTCAATCACTCCAATTGCTGGATATGCCCGGAATCTACCTATTCTGAAATTCTATCCCTACTTGCCTTTCCTTTAAGTCCAGAAACCCTATTGTGTGTCCACCCACAATACACTGGTTTCAGTGGTCGGTGGGTTACAGAACTTCCCCCAAGCTTGCCTTAATGTGAAGATGTACTTATTCTTCATCAAACCTTAAACAAATTAGAAGACTCTCGACCAGTAGAAAATTCAAACTCCATTGGGGTAATCACAGTCTTAATGGATAAACCCTTCTTGTGTTTTAAACACCTGTCCTCACGAGATAATGTAGCCATTTTAGGGCATATACTCACAACATCCTGCAACCATACTTTACTCTTTGACACAACTACACTACGATGGCACACGATGTAGAAGTACCAAATAAACATCTCAATTCAGCCCTCATTTGGAACAATTCAGGCATCAACCAAATCTCCTACACACATGAGTAGCAAAAATTATAGTGAAAACATTCTGTGCTTTTACAGCTCTTATAAACAAACTGAATTATTTGGCCTAGAAACTCAATCAGGACAAGTATACAACTTTACCAAACTAAAACCTAGAAAAAAACAAAAAAATCTCTTTACTTTTCTCTTTCGAAATCTTCTTTGCCAAAGTCGTTCAACCTATGACCCCTCCAACCCTCATTACTCCCTTCTTTGTGCAAATGTGGTGTATGGTGGAACCCAGATATTTAATCTTTCTAGTCATCTGCATTCATAGTTTATCCCCTCTGGACCCTCAACAGCACTAACACTTGCAGGCCCCGGTTTTTATTTTCTATGTGGTAACACTGCATACCTAGTATTTCCCCACGTGTGGACAGGAACCTGTATCTATCATCCCAAATGCCACCATCCTAAAACCCCAAGAAATGGCCTCTTCTGTACAGATACCTAATCTTGGTTCCTTTCTTGAAACCTCACTCCAACCTCAAAAATGAAATGAACAAAAAAAAAGACGTTTCTTAGGAGACCCAGAATTGGGATTTCATGTCCATGACAATCCAATCTTAGAAAAACCTGGTATAGGACACACCATCTTCTGCAGCCTATTTTGGTTTGCAGGTATCCCACTATTAAATATTTCACTACAACTACTACTATCCTGGAATGCAACCATGCAGGCCATCAGCAATCAACAGTTAGAAATAAATAGTCTAGCAACAGTTGTCATGCAAAATAGAAGAGCATTGGATGTTCTCAAACAGTCGCAGGAAGCACCTGTGCAATCATAAATGAAACTTATTGTTTTTATATTAACAGAACTGGAGAGGTAGAAGAAAATCTTAAAAGTCTTGGAAAAAAACATAGAAATCATTCAAAGGGCCTGAGATAATAACTATGAGAATCAATCATGGCTATCCTCATTTCTCTCTTATTTTTCTTCCCTCTTAAGATCAATAATAGAATTATTGTTGTTATTGCTGCTGCTTCTTTTTGGTCCTTGACTTTTACAGCTTCTTGTCTGATTCATACACTGAATTGTACAATCAATGGCCCAGGAATACATGGATGGCATCTTCCTGATACGTGACAATCAATATCAACCCCTGCAGGACCTAAAACAACAGCCCACTGGACAGGACAGAAAGGAACTTTTCTCCACCCCTTAACAGCAGGAAGTAGCCAGATCGAGCTGATGCCCCGAATCCCCTCACCCTTCCCTCCTGCCCAGTACCTTATACCCCAATACCCAGGTACCCCATCTTATATATATATATATAACCAAAGAGTTAGGAATATTAGAGGTTCCCCCTCACTAGGTTCACAATAATTAACAAGCTGTGACTCAGTTCCCCAAGACATGCATTGAGGAAAGACAGACCCCCACCATAGCCTACATGACTGGCTGAGCACACCAAAACCCAGCACTTCCCCCCAAAGGAGCACTCCATAGTCTATGTGCCTGAAAGCCTGGCACTTCCCCCAAAGGTTGAACAAAGAAACCATGTGAGGACAGGAGCAAAGTGAGATAGAGACCTTCACTCCCTCCAGACCAAGGTACCACCACCTCTTCCAGCATTCCAAGAACGCATAATTCCCTAGCTTACTACCCAATAGCCATACAAGGGAAAAATTTTGCCTCTAGGGCTTCCTATTTGCCCCTGCATCTCACTTGAACCCTTGACTCCCTCCCATCATCTATCATTTCCCTGCCTAGGAATGCACTGCATAAATTCATATTCCCCCTTTCCAGGAGCAGGCTGAAGTCTATTCTTCAGAACTCCTCTGTTGGGAGAACTTCTCAATAAATTTCCTGCCTGCAATCATCAGTCTCCGTGTCCCAGTGAGAGCCGTTTTTCTCCAACAGTTTTGTGACCTAATATATGGTCTATCTTTGAGAATAATCCATGTGCCCTTGAGAATTTGTAGTCTATTCTTGTTAGATGGAGTGTTCTATGTTTCTCTGTTAATGTTAGTTGGTTCAAGTCCTCTATTTACTCATTGATCTTCTGTATTAATGTTCTATACATTATTGAAAGTGGTGTATTGCAGTTTCCAACTATTATTATAGAATCATCTAGTTCTCCCTTTAATTCTTCAAAGTTTGCTTCACATATTCGGGGCTTTTTGGTTAGATGCATATATGTTTATATATGTTTCATATTTTCTTGATAAATTTACCATTTTATCAACATATAATGTCCTTTGTCTTGTGTAACAGTTTTTGACTTATCTGATATTATTGAGGTCACCCCAGCTCTCTTTTCATTACTATTTACATGGAGTTTTGCTGAGGTTTTTAGTAGTGGGGGAGGCTGAGATGATGGGCTAGAAAGATAGTGAAATATTTTAGTCTCATACTGCTTAGAAGGTGTGGGGGACAGATTCTAAGGTGGCCTCAATGATCAGTATCTCCTGGTATTCATGCTCTTATATAATAGCTTCCCCTTGAGTGTTGGCAGGACCCATGAGTTATGTCTAACCAGTAGAATATGGCAAAGGTAAAGTGATGCCACTTCCATTATTAGATTAGATTAGATCATAATACTTGTATTGCCAGGAGACTCTCTCTCTTGCTGATTTTGAAGAAGCAGCACTCATGTTGGAGAGGTCCACATGATAGGGAGCTGAAGACAGCCTCTGGTTAACAATCAGCTAAGAGCTGAATGAAGCATCAGGCTGACAGCTAGCAGGAAACTGAGGTCATCAATACAACAAGCTGCAAGGATCTGAATTCTTCTAATAACTTCATGAGCTTGAAAGTGAATCCTTCCCCAAAAGAATTTCAAATTAAGAATCTAGATTTGTCCAACAACTTGTTTGCAGCCTTGAGGAGGAGCCAGCTAATCCCTGGCCAGAGTTCTGACCCATAGAAACTATAAGATAATATATATGTGTTGTTTTAAGCTACTAAGACTTTGGTAACTTGTTATACAGCAATAGAAAATTAAATTAATGCAAGGCCTAAAGTGTGATAGAGAGAGAGTGGCCTGCTCTAAGACAAAAGTAACCAGAATAGAACTCAGTCAAACCAAATCTGCAGTCAAGACACAACTTAGCTCAAATCTTAATTGTACTGAGATAACCAGTACTTCATCATCCCTGTCTAACGGAAGTAACAGCATCATGTTTCTGGAAGAAAATGAAATCAGCTTCAGTATCTACCAATTCTATTATTTTTAAAATGTTTGGCATGCAATAAAAAATTATGAAACATGCAAAATGGTAGAAAAATATGAACAATAATCAATGAAAAACCCAAGCCAACAAATAAGCCAGATATTTCGGCTAGCAGGCAGGGAATTTAAAATAACTATTATAAATATATGAAATAAAAGAAAAGATAGTAAAATGACTGAAAATATGGAGCATTTCATCAAATAATTGTGTTCTAATAAAAATCAAATATGTATTCTAAAATATAAAAATACAATTAATGAATATTGAGAACTTGTTGAATGAAATCAATACTAGCCTGAAAAAAGCAAAAGAGAAGATTGGTAAACTGGGATTAAGGTCAATAATATAAAATCACAGAGATGAAGAATGGAAAGAAAAGAAAATATAAGATCATAAGAGATGTGTAGATTCGTGTCAAATAGTCTAAGATATATGTAATTGAGTTCCAGAAGGATAGGAGGAAATGGGGCAGATGCAATATTTGAAATTATAATGGCTGTTTTTTCCAACTGAACAAAGCCATCAATTTGCCAGTTGAAGAAGATAAGCAAACCCCACATCGATTAGATAAAAAGAAAATAAAACCCAGAGACATCATATTTAAGTTTTTTAAACCAAGGTCAAGAAAAAAATCTAAAAGACACCAGAAAAGAAAGGGAAAGAATGATGACCTTAAAAAGTAAAACAATGAGATTGATGAATGACTTTTCAAAAGAAATATTGAGGGAGCAATAACCTAGCTAAGAGTTGGTGGAGAATTCTGAATTTCAGTTACCGGGCATGGACAAGCCTCAACCAAGATGGAAGCATAAGACACTCCAGTGTGCCATTTCCCCACAGATATTTAAACAACTAGTAAAAACTTGCAGAGCTATTTTTTCAAGACTCTGGAAAATAGTTAAAAGTTATACTAACTGGGTGACTGCCAAATCAAGAAAACACAGCTTTAAAAAGCAGTAGGAGAGGGAATGGGAAGTAAAGGCTTAAAATGTACAAGGTTCATATTTGAAATGGTGGTAATATTTTGGTAGTGTATGGTAGTGTTGGTAGCACAACATTGTGAACATAATTAACAGCACTGAAACATATATCTGAATGTGGTTAAAAGGCAAAATATTAGGTTGTACATATGGTATAGAATAAAAAGTTTTTAAAATCCATGGAATACACTAGAGAAACTGTGAACCTTAAGTTAAACCACGGACTACAGTTAATAGTACAATTTTAAAATGTGCTTTCATCAACTGTACAAATGTTACACACCAAATAATGCATGATTTCACTCATATTAAATAATTAGAATATGCAAATTTATAGTCTTAATCTAGAATACAGTTTAACAGGGGCCCAGGTGGGGTAGGGATTGGGAAATTATGCTTAATTGGTACAGAATTTATGTTACTAGTGGTGGAAATTTTTTTGTAATTAATGGTGGTGAGGGTAGCAAAACATTGTGAATATAATTAACACCACTTATTATATATTTTAATGTGGCTTAAAGGTGGATGCATTAGGTTGTATATGTGGTGGTAGAATAAAAATTTTTTAAAAACTGGACTGTACACAGCAAACAGTGAGCCCTCAAGTAAACTATAGTTTATAGTCTATAGTATAATTATAATAATATTGCAACAAAGGTACCACACTAATACAAAGTGTTAATAATAAGGAACATTGTATTTGTGAGAGGTGAGGTATGTAGGAACTCTGTATTTTCTGCATGGCTTTTGTGTAAACCTACAACTTCTCTAATTAAAAAAAAAACAAATTTAAAAAATTTAAACCCAAATATATCAATATTTAAATTAAATATCTAAAATCAAACAGATGATACACTTACACTAAGGACAAAGATTATTAGACCAAATAAAAACAAATACTCACTTATATACAATCTAAAGAAAGAAACTTTAATATAAAGATAAGTGGGTTGAAAGTAAGCAGTTTGAGAAAGATATAACATGTAAACATTTAACCAAAGAAATTGCAATAACTAAGTTGACATTGTACAAAATGGACTTTAAGGCAAATATATTGGAAAAGATAGGGAAGGTCATTTCATAATAATAAAGGATCAATTCATTCCTCAGGAAATAGTGCAAGTAGAACTCAAAAGTAAAGCTTCAGGGGAGCAGATGTGGCTCAGTGGTTGAGTGTTGGCTTCCCACATACAAGGTCCCAGGGTCAATGCCTGGCTCCAGTACCTCAAAAAAAAAAAAAAAAAAAAAAAAAAAAGCTACAGTCTTATTGTGCCAAGTAAGGAGCCAAAGAAGGAGTTAGGATAGCCAGAGTTGCTTGAAATTGAGGGTGAAATTAAGTAAGGAGGGGAAAGAACTAAAATTTGCACATAAATTCCTTTCAAATCCCTTAACTGACCCCTCACCTACACATGCATGGGCAGGACTCCATGGATTCTAGAGAAAGAACAATTACTGGAAGGCTAAAGATGATAAGCAGAGGTTCCAGGTACTGTTTTTCCAGAGGGGAACAGAATTTTCAGTTCAAGAGACTTGGCAAACACCTTGAGCTTCCTTTTGAAACCCCAAAAGGGCCATGTCTTCATAAGAAAAACTGTCTCAAACCTTTGGGATTTAGCCTAGGAATAAGGTCAAAACTTAAATAAAACCATCCTTAATAAAAGTGTAAATCTAAGTCTCCAGAAGATAAAGATCATCTTCTCGTAAATTTAACTGATTAAGAAAACACACTCTTCAAAGGAATATAGGATCCAGAGTTTTTATAATATATTATTCATGATGCCCTGTATAAAATAAAAAATTACTGGACATGTTGAAAAAAAAGGAAAGTATGACCTATACTCAAGAGAAAAATCAGTCAATAGAAATAGACCCACAAATGATTTAGAAGTTAGAATCAACAGACTGGGACTTAAACATACCATAATAAATATGTTGAAGTTTCTACAGGAAAAGATTGATACAATGGGTAAAGATATAAAGAATTTCAGGACAGATTTGTGAACTGTTCAAGAGAATCAAATGTAAATATAAGATTGATAACTACAATATCTGACATCTAAAATTCATGGAATGGGATTAACAGCCGATTGAATAATAAAAGAATCAATGAAAATGAAAACAAGTCAATAAAACCATCTTATCTGTATCATAGAGGAAACAAGACAAATTTTAAAAAAATAAACACAGCCTCAAGAACCTGTGAGGTAGTGACAAATGATCTAACATATGTATAATTAAAATCTCAGAAAGAAAAGAGAGTTAAAATGAAACAAAATTATTTGAAAAAAATATTGTGAAAAAATTTTCCCAATGTGATCACAAAAAAAAAAACCCCCACAGATCCAGGCAGCTCAGTAACCCTAGGCAAGATAAATATAAGGAAAACCACATCTAGGAATGTCATAGTCAAATTTCTGAAATTCAATAATTTTAAAAATCATAAAATTAGCCAAGGGAAACCCTATTTTACATATAGCAGAACGTTGATATGCATGACAGTTTACTTCCTGTCAGAGACAAGAGAGGCCAGAAGACAGTGGAGTGACATCTTTAAAATGCAGAGAAAAGAAAACTGTCAACCTACAATTCTATATCCAGTGAAAATGTTTCAAATAAAGATGAAATTAATATATTTTCAGATGATCAAAATCTGAAATAATTTGTTGCCAACAAAACTATGCAAAAAATGGAAAATCAAAATTCTAAAGGAGGTTTTTCAAGCTGAAGGGAAACAGTAACATGGAAATGTGTATATCTAAAGGAAGAGGAAGCACCTAGGAAATAGCAGAGATGTTATTGAAAGACTGTTATTCTCTCTTTTCTTAAATTCTTTAAAAGTTAATGAACTTTTCCACATATATATGGTCAGCCAATTTTTTCCAAAGACACAAAGGCAATCTAAAGGTGAAAGGAAAGCCTTTTCAACAAATGGAGCCAGGATACCTGGATATCCATTTGGAAAGAATTGAACCTCAACCCATACCTCACACAAATCTGACACACACAAATTGAGATGAATTACACATCTAATAATTAATTTTAAAACTTAAATTTTTAGAGGAATTCTTGGTAGAATATCTTTGTGACTTGTATATAAATAAAGGATTCAGAGAGGTCACAGAAAGTATTTACCATAAAAGATAAAATTGATAAATTACACTTCAGCAAAATTAAAAACTTTTAAATGGTATAATATACCATTACAAAAATGAATAGACAAGACATAGAGAAAAAATATTCACATATCATATATCTGAACATTGATTGACATCAAGGTTATATAAAGAGTCCTTACAACTAAAAAGAAAAATGAAAAGCAACTTAATAAAAACAGACAAAAGATTTGAACAGACATTTTATAAAGGAAGATATATGAATGGCCAATAAGCACATAAAAAAGTCCTCACCATTATTAGTCTTCAGTGAAAAGCAAATAAAAATCATAATGGAATTCTTCTACAAACCAACCAGAATGGCTGAAAACAAAAAATCACAAAGATAAAACCAAATGTTAGAGAGGATGTGGAGCATCCAGAATGCTCCTACATTGTGGGTAGGAGTGTAAAATGGTACAACCACTTTGTGAAAATATCTGGAAGTTTCTTATAAAAGTAAATATAAATAAGCCTAGAAATTCCATTCCTTGTTATATACTCAAGAGAAATGAAAATATATGTCCACAAAAATAAAAGACTTGTTTACCAATGTCTATAGCAGTTTTATTAATAATAGCCAAAAACTGGAAATGACTGAGAGGTCTATCCATTGCAAAGTTGGTTTTAAAAAACCATGGTTATTGCAATATTAATTAACAATATAAAAAGAAAAAAACTATTGTTACAAATAACATGAATATCAACAATATTATGCTGAGATAATGAAGCTTTGCAGAAATGATTAGATGTATGAATCCATTTAAATGATGTTCTTGAGTAGACACTTTTTTTTTTTAGTCACCAGGCTGGTGATTAAACCCAGGATCTCGTATGTGGGAAGCCGTCACTCAACCACTGAGCAACATCAGCTACTCTGAGTTGTTTTTTTCACTTGTTTGCTTGTTGTTTGTTTTTTTTGTTTTTAGGAGGCAAGGAGTACTGAACCCTGAATCTCCTATGTGGGAAACAGGTGCTCAACTGCTTGAGTCACATCCATTCCTGAGCAGGTACATTTCATATATGATTGAAGATTATCAGAGTAATGATAACCTATGAAGATGTGGGAGGAGACATTGACTGGGATGGAGCATGGGAGAACTTTCTAGAGTGATGGCAATATGCTATATTATAGTAGGGGTTTTGGTTTTATAAGTTTATACATTTGTCAAAACTCAGAGCATATTCACTTGAGATTTGTTCATTGCAATGTATATAAACTTTACATCAAAAATATAACTATATAGCGGGATGGATGTGGCTCAAATGGTTGGGCGTCCGTCTCCCATATGGAGGGACTGGGGTTCGATCCCCGGGACCTCCCGGTAAAAAAAAAAAAAAAAGATAACTGTATATAAATATTGAACACTAGTTAATGATATGCAAGCTGAAGTACTTAGCAGTAAATATATAGATGTCTACAATTAACTTTTAAATGTATAAAAAAATCAGATAAATTAATGGATGAATAATGGGAAATACATATTTATTTATTTAATAAAAGAAGCATGGTAAAATATTAATGTTAAAATAGAAGTGGTAGGTATATGTAGTATACTATGAAATTCATTCATCTTTGATATTTATTTGTAAAAATTAAAAATTAAATTGACCATTTAAACAAACAAAACTGCACTGTATTAGGTTTTGCAACAAATCTTAAAGTAAAGTATATGAAAGGAATAACACAAAGGATAGGGGGTGTAAATGAAAGTCTTCTAAATTTCATAAACTATATGTGAAATGGCATAATATTAATTTAAGGTAGAGTATGCTAAATTAAGGACATATATTGTAATCCCTACAGCAATCACTGAAATATAATTTTTGTGAGCATAACTTTAAAAAAATCAATGGAAGAGATAGAAAAATCAAAGTAGCCAACAAGTCATTGCTACTTTTTCCATTTACATTTGTTTTCTAGAGCCACGACCCATTGTAATACAACCACCATTCATTCAAAGCTTCTCTGAGCTGCCCTACCTGATAACTGTCACTCTCACTTGCCTGGAATGAACAACAGCAGCAACTTGTCAGTGTCTGCAGCCTGCCTCTAACCTACTGTTTACTACCTATAAAATCCCCATTACCAGGGTATAGTTTTGCTCAAGTGTTGAAAGACTAGTTATTTGATTCACCCTTTATCTGGCAAACCAGATGAAAAAGACAGAATCCTGACACAACATTTTGAAAATTTTCCAAAACTGGTTCACTTTTTAAATAAAATATGTAACTCCTCATTTGCAATCTGCTAATAGTAGTACTCACGCCGCTTTTCATCAAATAGCTTCGAAAGAGCTTTGAAGAGTACAAAGTGATATGTAAAAATATGTAATTATTGCTTAAGCTGATAGCAGATTGAGCTATCATAATTTCAATAAATGGAGAATATAAACAGGAACCTTAGGTAGCATTGCTTCATTAAAATATTAGGTCATGTCTAATTTATTAGATTTTCCTCCATTTTGCAAAACCAATGAACTGCATCCAATTTAATCGCCCAGTAAAACAATGCTTCCTGAATATTTCAGCATATTATGTACTTCTGGAACCAATGAATCACCCATTTACCTTAAAATGAATGGAAGCATCCTCAATTTTAGAACTTTCATCTTCTTCTGCAATTCAGAAATAACCATCCTATGATTTTATATTACTTTTATTTATTTTCTTAATTTTCTATAATGAACATGAGTTGCCTTTACAATAATAAAAAGAATTTTTTCACTTCAAAATGTAAACATATGTTGCAGCATCATTCACTAATTGTAACATATTGTAACAATTTTCCTGACATTAAGCCAAAATACCCAAAAAATCTGAGCCCTCACTGTACTATTATCAGAATTACCTATTTTTGTCTAAAAGTAAAATAAAAACTGTCACTTTTTCAGATAGCCCAATTTGAAGTTAACTTACAACTTTCCTTTTATATTTGAGTTTTAAGTTCAGAATGCTATACTCTACTTCTGGAGTATGTTTAGGGATTTACATTTGATGAAATCATAATATAAGGCTATCAAGTTTAGTTGTTTTAATTGGAATTAATTGGAGAAGCATCTCAAAATCTCCAGCTGTAATCTCTCTCTCTCACACACACACACACACACAGAGCGTAATCTTTGAGGGAAGAAGTCCTTGCCCTTTCTTCCACCTATTCCTTCATGGAATCATGACAGGCTCTCCACAAGGCGGTTTTCATTCACTTTTCATTCAATGACTATTTCTTGAATATTACTGTGCCCAGCACTATGCTACAAACTATAAAAATGGCTAACAAGCAGTTGTCTTTCACTGGATGTGTCTAGAACCTGAAGAAGAAGAGAGATAATCATACATTCTGTACATTCAATTCCTTTATGGCTTGGAATTAGAAAAAAAAAAAACCAAATCTACCAGAAACTGAAAGAGGAAAGAAAAGTGTGAGGGAAGGTTTCCCAGAGATGTTGGCATTTGAATGGGTCTTGAAGGGTACATAGAGATCTGTCAAGAAAGACACATGGAAGCTGGAAAAATGATGATGTACCAGAAATCCCTTGCTTCTTAGAACTCTTTGGTTATACAGAGAAGAGAAAGTAGCAATGTTAAATAGAACACAGTGTTCATTACCTCTTTAAGTATACTTGTCCATCCCAATCAGAAGTGGATGAGACTCAGCCTGAAGGAAAATGGCCACTAAAGAACTGGTAAGACAGGTCATAAGTCTAGCATATACAAGGCCTCAAGCAGAGAACTGGTGTTTTTTCTTTTACTTTTTTTTTTTTTTTT
>JAQZBX010001090.1:0-89258 GCA_029593785.1 Cabassous unicinctus | reverse complement strand
AAAAAACAACAACAAGCAAAACAAAGGAAAAAACCAACTCAAGGAAGCCAAAGTGGCTCAGTGGTTGAGCACTGGCTTCCCATAAACAAGGTCCCAGGCTCATTGCCCAGACCCCAATACCTAAAAAAAGAAAAAACGAGGAAGATGAGACAAGTTTAATTAAATGTTCTGAATCCTAGGAAAAATAGGAGAAACTTAATTTGATGTTTCTGATGTTTTGAAGAAGAAAAAATATGGTCAGATGCTTTAGGAAGATTATTCTGGCAGCAATTTTCAGAGTGAACAAGAAAAAGGAGAGGCAGGATATACAAATAATATCAAGATGGCTATTTCAGGGAAAATTTATTCAAAGCCTGAGTTAAAGTGTTGGCATTGGGAATGGAAATACGGTAACAGATTCAGGAGCCAATGTGAAGTCAGATTCTACATGACTAGGCATCTGATTGTGATAGCAGAATAAGAGGAAGCAGGAGTCACACATGGCTCCAAAGTCTTAAACCTAAATTAATGGAATAATTCAGAGATCATTAATGGAAAAAGCAGAGTCAGAAGGAGGGCATAGGTTGAAGAAGGCAAGATGAGTTATATTTTACGTCACCCATAGATAATTACTGCCTTCATATCACAGATGATAAAACTAAGACTCAGATGTGAAAGTGATTATGTCAGATACCTCCTATATGCCATACCAAGATACCCTCAGCCCCATTTGTCTCTTGGGATCCTGTCCAGTTGTTCCATCTGAGCCATCACTGTGATGACCACCTCTGTTTGGGCTCCAACAACACCTGACTTTATGACAACGGATACATCTTTCACTTCCTGACCCAAGTAGGGCTTCCCTGTTGCCACTGAGGCATGAGACCGTGTCGTACTTGCTGGGAATCCACGCATGCACAACCAAAGTGCAGGGAAGCTAACATCTTATGGAGCAGTGGGAGACGAGAACTCATGGATAAATTCTCCTTCTTCCCACGATGGGATACAGTAATTTAATATGGCCTCTTGGAAGGAGGCCCTTCAATACTGAGCAATATGTTGCACTTGATACCACTTGGTAATGAGGCTAGCTCAAAATGTATAATTAGAATGTATCAAAGGCCTCATTTAGCTCTCAGTACCTCCTTATCTCACTCCCCTTTGCACTCACTCTAGCTTACCCAACATTGAATTCCCTACTAAAAATTAGCACATATGCTTTTGCTTCAGGCTTTGTTATCCAGGTAACCTAGTCCAAAAGAGTACTAAAATTATTAACAAATTTAATGCATATTTTATAAGAATTTTGGTCCTTGAAATTGATGTAGTAGTTATTCATGCTATTTTAATTAACCTCCTGGGCATGTGATAGGCTTGGACTTCTCTGATTTTCTAGGTGTTGCCCTGGCCAAGATAATGTGAATAGAAGGAATGTGAGTCCACTCGAGTTTTAAAGTTTTAAAAGCCAGTGAGTGTGTAGGTTTCTGGGTTTCCTGGACTAATGAAAAGTCCTTAAATCCCAATCTGTCTAAACAATCCTTCAAAAATATCATATGTCTCAAGAAGGATAGCAAATAAAGCCTCTCACAACATGTTTATAGCATAACTCAGAGACAAAAAAATACTATGAACTTCAAATTTCATGATAAGGCAAATAAGTAAATATATTGTTTGAATAACGAGAGTTCTTACTGAGGGAGAAATAAGATACAAATATGGAATGGAGAAAGGTAAGGCAGAGTCCTGTGTTGTTTGCTATAAAGTAAAGATATCAACATGAACTAATTTTTTGGTTTTTGATATATTTTCTAGATCTGACCTCTGCAAAGACCTAGAAAAAGAGTATAGTGTAATGAGCATGTGTAGCATCTAGATCTTGATTAAATACCAATCCCCACTCAGTCTCCTTAAAGAAATTAGTGGTTCCAGATCTGGGGCACCGAGAGTTTAAGATGAGCCTGTAGCATTTTGTTTAGGAGCTCAGAGACTGGAAGAGACAAGTCAGAAGGACACAAAAGCTATCCTAAAGCCAAACTTTGGATAATTTGAGCACCAAACACAATAATGATGATAGTGAATTAAAAAAAAATAAGAATCCGTGTGTCCAAAGTGATACTAAAGGGAGTGGAGAGGAGAATTTCTTTATAGAAGAATGTTAGCTAATAAATGCAGAAGGAATTTTAAAATTAGAAAACCACCAGTGAGCAACCACCAATGTAATCATTGATTCAAGCAAGAATCATCAATGGATGCTAAAACCATTGGGTGAAAGTTTGTTAAGATACAGGTTATTCACATAATTTCAATGTGCTATCCGTATAGATTCCTATGGATTACAAAAAGAAAAAGTAACTTAACAACAGAAAAATCTAGCAAATGCCATTTTAGCCACATGATCAAATTTAACATAACCAACTATTGCACCAACTGACATATGTGCCTCCTATGTGATTCAAAGTGCTTAGTGTTAAGAAAAGTGGGTATGTATTCCACCAACTTGCCACCACAAAAATAACAATTATTCATAATTACTGCAGAATAATAAATCAGAATTATTGTAAAAATAAAATGATATAATGTATTTGAAGGGGAAGCAAGTCAATATGGCAAAAGTAAAATTTTTAAAGCCAGCTCACTGGAAAACAATTAACTAAATAACTAAATTAAAAAATAAGTCCATTTGCCAACTTCCCAATATTAGCAATTAGAAAAGGCTTGTTTCTTTTAACTACTTGAATAAAATATTCAATTTCTTCAAACTTTATGATTATTTATATTCTTTTCCAATTCCTCAACTTTAACTTTGAAACTTTAGGAATTAAAATTGTACATTTAAATTTAATTTTACTTAAAGTAAATTTAAGTTTAGTTTTAATTAAAATTTGAAGACATCCAAAAGGAACAAAAAAATACTGCAAAAAAAAATGTCCATTACATGAGAAATATTGAAAGTTTGATTCCTACCCAGGAGCAATTGGGATAAATGAACTTTACTGCAGTTTGCAAAAAGAGAATACACGAAAGAATAAAACTGTACATAGCAGAGGAGGTAAGGATGACCAAATAAGGTTGATATATCAGATTTTATTATTGTTACAACACATTTGATAAATTAATTTTAAATGAACAATTACAAAAGTATCAAAATATAAATTTCTTTAAGATCTTAAAAATGCTTAAAGATTAACAAAATAAATGTGGTAAATTGGTTGCAAATAATATCTGCAATTTTTCACTACTCATTGAATCCATATCTTTGCAATGTGATATTGAAGCTCTTACCATCTGGAGGGGAAATGTTTCCTTATTCCTTGAATCTTGGTTGTCTTTGTGATTTGCTTTGGCCAGCAGAATGTAAAAGTGATGATGGCCCAGTTCTGAGTCTAAGCACTAAAAGTTTTCTCTTCCTCTCAGAGCTTTGACACTACCGCGAGAACAAAACTGGGTTAGCCTGCTGGTAAAATATGAGAACACATGGAAAGAGGCCACAGTTATCCCAGTCATCCCAACCATTGTGGTAGGTAGAATAATGGGCCCCCAAAGATGTCCACATTCTAATCCCTGGAACCTGTGAAAATGTTATCATACATGGCAAAGGGAAATTAAGATTACGGATGGAACTAAGGTTTCTAATAAACTGACTCAGGATGTAAAGATTGTCCTGGAATGCCAAGTGGGCCAATGTAATCACAGGTCTTTAAAAAAATGAAGGCAGCAAAAGAAGAGTCATAGTCAGTGTCAGAATGATGCAATGTGAAAGATTCAACTGACCATTGCTGGCATTGAAGATGGAAGAGGACCACAAGCCAAGGAATGTGGACAGCCTCAACAAGCTAGAAAAAGAAACAAAATAACCCAGTGAGACCCATTTTGGACTTCTGATGTGCAGAAACATGAGACTATAAATCCATGCTATTTTAAGTTAAGAAATTTGGGGCAATTTGTTACAGCAGCAATAGGAAACTAATACATCCATTCTAGATAGTTAGCCCACAGCCAAGCTAGCACTTGATCCAAGACACCTGAGCAAGTCCATCCAAGATCAGCCAAATCTGGTACAGTCTAGCAGAAAGCACAACTGACTCATAAACTCATGAGAAATAATAATTGTTGTTATAAGACACTGTATTTTAGATTGCTTGTTATGCAGGAATAACCAACACAAGTGAGAAAAGAACTGAAACAAAACTATATCACATATTAAGTTTTGGCTGTAATTTATTAGAAATAACAAACTAAGTTTCAAGTGATAGTAGAAAAACCAGCTAAACAATCCTAAAAATACTGAATGGTGAACAAATAGAGAGATTTTTAAAGGATTCAAAAATTATCTGTATAAAACTGAAAAAAATTAACTTGAAGCACAGCAATTTTGGTCATTCATGATGAAATATATTCATTCATTAGAATATTCTATACAATCATAAGGCAACTAAACCAATTATTAGCCTTTCAGCAAATTAAACATTTCTTAATTTGTTGCTATGAAAACAATAAAAATTGGACCACTCAAACTTTAGTAATATCTTCACAATCTATTAAACTGCTGTATTAGTCAGCCAAAGGGATGCTGGTGAAAAGTACCAGAAATCTGTTGGCTTTTATAAAGGGTATTTATTTGGGGTATAAGCTTATAGTCACAAGGCCCTAAAGAGTCCAAATCAAGGTACCATAAGAGGTACTTTCTCACCCAAAGTCTGTTGCCACATGTTGACGCAAGATGGCAGATGAGTCTGAAAGGGTTCAGCCTTCCTCTTCCCTCTTAAGACTCAGAGGGTCCAGCTTCTTCTGATCACAGCTGTAGGCTGGCATTAGGCTTGTCTCTCTTCCAGGGGTTCATTTCTATCCAGGCTCAGTTGTTCTGTTCTCTTCACAAGGTCTGCTGTAAACTATCAGGCTAATGGCTCATCTCTCTCCAGTGTCCCAGGATCAAGTTCTGTCCTCCGGTGTGTCTATGGAGCACTCTACTTCTCTGTGTGTCTACTTCAGTGTGAGAGACTGTTTTATCAGTCTACCAAGGAGGCTGGGACTCAATGTTGAGTTGCATTCCAATGACGTGGTTGAATCAAAGCCCTAATCTTAACATAATTGAATCAGACATCTCAGCTGAATCTAATACAATCAAAGGGTATCACACCCAGAGGAGCAGACTAGTTTACAAACATAATCTATATCTCTTTTTGGAATTCAAAAATAATATCAAACTGCCACAACTGCCTTAACCAATATGAATTTCTATATTAAATTTATGAAGTTAAAAGATACTTTTTTTGGTAAATTGAAGCATTTAGTAAATTTATTGAATTTGTCAAGCTTTTTGGCAAATTCACCAAGGTAAAAAAAAATGCATCAAAAATGTAAGTTATTATTTTTCTTGTAGTGCCATTAAATATTGTCATATTTTACTGCCAAATTGATTTAAAAAAAAAACTAAATAGAAAGGTAAGTACAACAAATAAAATAATTTAATGTCTGCTGTTTGAGTAACTATTAATCAAATGGAGCTAATGCAGTTATAAAATATGAAACAATCCAATCCAACACATCATACATAATGAGTACTCATGAGGCATATTGTATAGGAGTGTGTGCATATGTGTTTCACAAGATGGCTAAACAAAACTGCAAAAGTCTTGATCTCCTAGAGAATATGTGCCAGTTGCCTGAAAATCTAGGAGTGCATGAACTTTAAAATATATGGAGAAGAAGGAAAGAGAAGGAATTACTAAAAAGTATATGGAGAAAAGAGAAAGGAAAAGGAAATGAGGAACTTGGGCACTCGATTTCAAAGGTAGTTGTCAATCCTTTGGGAGGTAAAACCTAAACTACATTACAAGTCTAGTGAGGTGGGACTCTGAAATACAGTCTGATTAGCTCAAGATGCAATGGTATTAGCATTATGTGGGTCCTGGTCATGTAAAGGTCATCCTGTCCCAGTCGAAGACAGAACGAAATGATGTTTCCATGAGAAGATGAAGCTGCCAAGAGCTGAAAATCTCCCTCCTTTATGTCTTGGTCACACAGAGGCTGAATGGTAACATCTGTGTATAACATCTGAATAAGGCACCACAGCCTTGGAGTAAATAAATGTTTTAATCATTACACTCCAGCAGCTATGATTTACATCTAACTCACCTTTGTGGATCTTGGAATATTTCCCTTATATTTTTCATTTTGTTATAATGTTTGGTCTTACAATTAGCTCTGAACATATCAATATAATAATCTGCTCATGTTTTGATGGAAATGTTCTCCCAGTACATTTTGAGACCAAGACATTCCTGATTTCCAGTGGATGTATCCTCATGTATTGACAGCAAAGTTCCAGTGCTTTGTAAACTTTCCCATAAACCACCTTCAGAAATAATTATTTATATACAGTCATGCCAAGATATCAATTTACCACTTCTTATCCAGGAACATAAACTTTGGTTGGGAAAGGGGTGGGGCAGAGTGGGGAGAAACAAGATTTGAGGAGTAGGAAGGAAAAATGCTTTTAACAAAAATCACTTTTTGTATTAATATCAAGGTATATAATACATGCAATTGATGATATATTCTTAAACAATTATTTAGTCTTGTCTGAAAACATTTTTTTTCCTTCAGATGGAAAGGGTCTTAATTAGAATAATGTGGATACTGTCCAAAAACAACAGTAATATATAAAGCAAAGATAAAAATCTGTGGGTTCTCTTGAAATAGCATCTTCTGAATTGATATCACTATTTCCATTTCCTTTAGGAATTTAGCTAGTGAATGACAAACCTACCTAAAACAGATAGCTATGTGACCTTAGGCAAGTAACCTAATTCCTGTGGCCTGAACTTTAAAATGAAGGATGAACTATAGGATGTCCTATTTTATGACTGATAATTTAATGTATTTTGATGTGACTTCCTCCCCACAGATGTTTAAACTCACATTTACCTCTATTACATATGTTTACAGAGTAGTTCTAAGTAAAATTTACCCAAAGACAGAAAGTTGCTATGTTAGTGATGAATTATTTTCTCTGCATATTTTCTTAATTTTAGTTTTTACTTTCTGTTTTAGTTTCCTGGCTGCTAAAACAAATACCATGCAATGGGTTGGCTTCAACAATGAGAATTTATTGGCTCACAATTATAAGGCTAGAAGTCCAAAATGAAGGCATCATCAAGGTGACACTTTCTCCCAGAAGACTATGGCATTCTGGAACTGGCAGCTGGCAATTTTGGTCCTTGGCTTTTCTGTTATATGGCAGTGCACATGGCACCCTCTCCTGACTTCTCTGGATTCCATTGACTTCCAGCTTCTTCCTGTGGTTTTTTCCTCTTATTTGTCTGAATTTCATTCTGCTTATAAAGGATTCCAGTAATAAGAGTTATACCCATCCTGATTCAGTTAGGCCACACTTTAACTTAAGTAACTTCATCAAAAGGTCCTATTTACAATGAGTTCATACCCACAGGAATGGGTTAAGATTAAGAATATCTTTTTCTGGGTTATTTAACTCCAAGCCACCACACTTTCTAACATTTTTTTTTTGTTCATCAATGTATGAACAAATGTATGCATTCACTGGACTACAAAATCATTACAAATCTTTTGTGTGATGTAATCTATAGACAAGTAAAATAATGCCTTCCACTTAATTTGTACCAGACCCAAGCAGTATCCCCACACCCCACAGTACTGCGCTCATTCCTCTGAGCCAGGGTATGCTTTCTTGAAGGAATAAAGAGGCAAAGAAGAACTAATAAGCTGTGTCCATTTTATTATTAAGTGTCTCCTTGGGCCTAACTAGCTAAGTGAGTTGGGTCTTCTCCCAAGTTAGCAAGTGCTTACTGCTATAGCTAGCACAGAACATGCCACTCTTGGCATATATGGTTTAATTGACCTTATATGGGTCTTAGTGTCAAGTTTTATAAATCTCCTCAGGTGATTCTAATGAGCAGTGAAGATTGAGAAGTGGAAAAGCTTGAGGCTCATGGATTTTCTACACACTCCACAACCTTCACAGTCTGGGTGGGGGGATTGCTAAGGGGTTGGAACATTTCTTGGTTGGGTCAATACTCTATTCCACACGATAGATCTATCTATTCCACATGATAGATCTGTCTTGTGCCCTATTTAAAGGAGGTTAGGTACTATAATATCAAAGGGATGGAATTATAAACATTCAATAAGTATTTATTGCATATATATTTAATAGCATAGGAACCATTTCACTTAATAAGAAAATCCAATCTTTGCTCTTCTCGCCAAAGGACGATGTTATGTGTAGGATTCAGGGTATTATTAATATTAGTCACATAGCACTGATCCTCAGACTAGCTGAGTAACCATCTGAGTCATTTGACCAGCTTTTTAAAAAAGACAGAATCCTGGCCCGCCACAAATCTACTGAATGTCTTTATGTCCTTTACTAGTTTGTAATCTGTTTTCAGAGTATGTTCCTTGTCTTTATATATGTATATATCTTTCACAGAACCTAGCACAATGCTTCATACCCAATGGCACTTAGTTAATTATCAGATCAAAATAGATTTAAATGCTGGGAACTATGAATTTTGCAGCTCAACTTCAGCAGGTGATTAGGATATTCAATAGAGACAATATCAAGTTATTTTCTATATGAACTAAATAAAAATTTTAAAACCCTGGTAACAAAAAAAAAATCAATCACATATGAAATAATACTAATGAATCTTCAGACATAAGGCAAAGTTATCAGTTATCAGAAGTCTAGAATTACCTTGAAACCAGTTACATAATTATAGGTCCATTTTTCTTTACAAAAAGTTGTATGAATGTTTGCAAAGGTGCACACATTTTAAAATTGTAACAGTATGTCAATATAATTCAACTATTGGTAAGTTATTATAAATGGAAAAATTCATTCAATAAATATTTATTGAGTACCAAGTTTGTGCAAGGCACACTGCTGGGTGCTGGGAGTACAGCAGTGACAAGACAGTTTTCATGGGCCTACTTCTTAGCACACAAGACAGCTAATTAATTATTCAATCACATTTGACATGAATGCTGTGAAAGAGAAGTACAGGGTGGTTTGAACATAAAATAGGTGGACCTGATTTAGTCTTGCGGTCCAGGCAGTGATATTTGAGCTGAGCTTTGAAGAATTATTAGGAATTAATATGGGAAGAAAATGAAGAACATTTTGATAATATGAAACAGCATATGAGATGAGCCTGTAGCCAGAAGGAATATGAAACCTACAAGAAAGTTAAAGAAGGTCCATGTGGTGAGACTTTAGAGAACAAAGCAGGAGGGGACAGAGATGACTTTGGTGGGGTAGTCAGTCAGCAGGACCGTATTAAAGGTTTTGGTATTTACCTTGAGAGCAACAGGAAGCTATAAAAGAATTCAGGCTAAGCAGTAGGAGTCAGACTTGCATTTTTTTAAACTGCCCTAACTGCAGTGAAGAGAATGGATCTAATTGGCAGTGGGGGGGAGAAGAATGAAAGAGGAGAGCCCATTTAGAAGACTGTTTGAGAAGTAAAAGTAAAAAGATTGTATTTCCTACTAGAGAGGTGACCGTGGAGAGAAGTAGAAGGAGATAGATTCAAGAAACATTTAAAGGTGGGAGCAGATGTGGCTCAAGCAGGTGAGTGACTGCCTCCCACACGGGAGGTCCTGGGTTCAGTTCCCCATGCCTCCTAAAAAGAAAATACAAACAACAAGCTAAGAGCAAGCAAACAGACGACGGAGCTAACTCAGGGGAGCCAAAGGGACTTAGTGGTTGAGTGCCGGCCTCCCTCATACGAGGTTCCGGGTTCAATCCCTGGTCCTGGCACCTCTAATAAAGTGTTCATAAAGTGAAAGCATTTCTGTGTGTGTAAACTTATGGGGCCTTTTGATTAGATCACTTCTGTTTTAAGGGCCTTTGATTAAATTGCAGGACCCAGGGTAGGTCTTAATCTTTTACTGGATTCCTACATAACCTGAGAACAGAGAAAGAGAGCTGCCATTTTACCTTGCCATATGAGAGAGGACTCCAGCTGCAGGAAGACAGAGAAACCCCAAGAGACTGAGAGAGAGGCGGGAAGCTGAAGAGGGGAGAGATGAGCCCCATTGCCTGATCACCCACAGCTGAACTCGGGGAGAAAGTGAGCCTGGAGGAGAAGACCAGCCACTATTTTGCCTTGCCATGTGGCAGGAATCCAGGATTTCCAGAAGCCGACCTTTGGTGAGACAGCATCTCTGCTGATGCCTTGATTTGGACATTTTCACAGCTTCAGAACTCTAAGCTCTTATTCTAATAAATTCCCACTTTACAAGCCAACCTATTTCTTGTATTTTGCATTGACAACCTGTGACAAACTAAAACAACAACCCTAAAGCTTATCACTGGGATCTTGGTTTTTTATTTAAAGCTTGCTTTATACAATGCTTTCCTTTACTCTTCCTTAATCCACCTCCTCTCCTCCTCCTCTTCCATCTCTTCTTCATCTCCTCTTCTTCCTCTCTCTCTCTCCACTTAATGCCTTTTGATAATTAAGAAAAAAAAAACAAAGCAGACATTTACTGAGTATTTGACATGTCGCAGGCACTATGCTAACTATTGAGGATATCAAGATAGAGCCACATGTTCTGTTTTGGGACAGCTTTTCTCAATCTATTTTCTTCATGGTAATCTCTTTCACTCTCACTGATTCCACCATCATCTTTCACTGATGCTTTTATCCCTGTCCCTTCTAAAACTTTTCACCTAGTTTTGTAGATTTGACTTAATAAAGATTCCTTGAATTCAACCTTACCACTCATCACTGTCTTATTTGCTTTTCAATCTATATAAATGGACTCTTAACTGGTTTCCCTGACTCCATTTCATCCACACTCCTGCACATATATTTCTATCACTGTCAAAATAATCCTTCCAACATGCAAATCTAATCAGTGATTCATTCTACAAACATTTCTGAGTGCTTACTATTTTCCAGACACTGTGCAGTGATGTGAATACTTATTTGAATATGTCAAAATTTCAAACCTCAAAATGTTTCTTATTTAATAGAGAAGACATGTAAAATTGAATAATTATTACAGAATATGATAAGTGAAACAATAAATATATATGCATGGTATTAAGCACTAAAAAGAAGTACAAAATCCTGGAGCAGGAGTTGAAGGATAGATTCAGGAAAGACTTGCTAGGCAAAATGACTCCTGAAGTGAGTCTTAAAAGATGAGTAGGAGATAACTTGGGGAGGAAGATGAAGGTGAGGATGGGAATGAGTGCTAGAGAAGGAGAGGACATTTGTAACCAAGGTGTCATCTTGAACGAAGGAAACATAAAAGAAATAGCTTGATAGTACAAGGATTGGTGAGAGGTTCATTTGTATTGGGAGAAAAGAGGGCAGGGGCCAGAACACAGAGGGCCTTGAATGCCTTTGAATAGAGTGTAGATTTATCTTCAGTGTGCCACAGAGAAACCTTAGTAGTCAGCCTCCAAGATGGCTCCCAATGAGTCTCACCTGTTGGTGCTTATGGCCTTGTATAGCCCTCTCCCATAATTAAAAGGGCTGACCTATGTAAACAATAGGATATTGCAGAAATTATGGAGTTTGACTTCTGATGCTAGTTCATAAAAGATTGCTCTTTCTTAGATCACTTAAGAGAGGGAAATAAGCTGCCATGTCACGAGAATACTCAAGCGGTCTATGGAGGGGACCACATGACAAGGAACTGTGAGTAAACTTATTAAAAGTCCTGTGATTAAGCATTTTTGGAAGTGAATCCTGAAGCTTCAGTCTAGTTTTCACATGGCTACAGCTCTGGATGACATCTTGACCTTAACCTTATGATAAATCCTGAGCAAACCATCCAGCTAAGTTGCTCATGAATTCCTGACCCCAAGAAACCATGTATTTATTGTTCTTTAAGCTGCTAAATTTGGAAGTAATTTATGATGCAGCAATTGATAACTAATATTCAACTGAAGGGTTATTATAATAAAAACACAAAGATAGTCTGAACCAGAATGATACCTATAGAAGTGGAGAGGAGGGTACAGACTTATGAAACCCATAAGAAGAAAACTTGTAGGATATGATGATTGTTTGAATGGCAGTGAGAATGAGTGAGGAAAGAGATTCATGGACGACTTTCCACACAGGTTCCACCTTGGGCATGAGATAGATATTATTCCTCCTGCATAAAACACTTAAAGGTTCTCTTTATTCCCACAATAAAGATCACATACAAGCATAGACTGCCACACCCTTTACAAGCTTGTTCTTTCATACCTTGTGAACTGTCACCATTTTGCCCCCCAGTGCTTTCAATATTGTAATATATTCTCCCATGCTTTCTCTTTGCTCATGATAATTCCTCCTCTCGAAATGACTTTCTTCTTCAATCCAACCTAATGAGTTGAAATATAACAACCTATCTACTCTGAGGAGAATTCCATTTGCACTCACCGCTCATCATTCCTGTCCCCTCACCCTAAGGCAAAGCTAACTATTCAATTTTCTGTGTTACAACAGAATTTTGTACTAATCTGAATTGTCACATTACATTGTAATTACTTATTCATATTCCAGCCTTTTCTTCTGGACTATGAACTCTTCAAAAAGGCTCATTATCTTACTTATTTTGGTACTTTAAGTGCTTATCTTAGTCCAGGTATATAACAAGTGCTTAATCAGCATTTATTAAAATATGAATAAAAGAATGTCTTCTAAATCAATAAATATGGTGTTATTTTTCCTGGATTATTTAATTATTTTTTCGGGTACATATTAGAGATAATTACACATGACATTTATTTCAAAGTCAACGTAGCTTCACAGAGACTATGGTACCTGTCTTTGTTCTCTCTGCAGCTTAATCATCCAATCAACTTTTCATATATTTTGTAGTTGTTTATTTATTTTTTGGTTACCCAAGGGAAATCTTTTGCATTTCTGTCATTATTTAAACCACTCTAGTCCAAGAAAGAGGAGAGACATATGGAGCAACACTGAACCCAAATTACACCCAGAAACCAACCCCAGCTTATTTCAGGCTGTATCAGACAACTTCTAGACAACATGCAAATGCGTGGTCAAGAAAAAGTATTGTTTACTGTAGTCACTGAATTTCAGAGTTGTTTAAACTGCATTGCTGTGACAATAGCTAACCAATACAATCAGGTTTTCAATCTTTCTCTCCTTTTCATTCTTACTACTACCTCCTATTTATTTCATTATTTATCTGGATTACTGCTATAGAACACAAAGAAGTCTTCCAATCTTCAGTTTCTTTCCCCCTCAACCCAGTTTATGTACTACACCAGATTAATCTTCCCGTTCTCAAGCATTCAAGAGCTTCATATTATTTTCGGAATAAAGTTCAGATTAGAATTTTGATTCCATTTATTGAAATTCTATCCATTCTTCAATGTCCATCTCAAATGATGACTTTATCCTCTCAGTGGATGCCCTCACTTTCCTATGTACTTCCATAACATCTACATTTCTCATGACACTTGTCAGATTCAACCATGAATTATGGTTTTTTTTTTTGTATATTTATTTTATTCTACTCACTAGAGTATGACTACCTCACAAAAGGGACAACATCTGATTTTGGTGTCCTATATTCACAATTTTAGTGTTTCACACATAAAGTTTTTTTTTTATATAAATACTGTTTAATTAAATTTCTAGTCCATTAGTCACAAAACTCTCCATGCTACATAAGAACACCCTTTCCTGGGCCACCATATCACCATTGGTAGCAGTGAAGAGGGGCCCCAGATTGCTCCTGGCATAATTTCCCTTTCTTTTTCCATCATACCCCATAGCTTCTCCACTGCATTCATTCATTAAGAATGAAATCTTAATTCATAAGAATTAGTTCTCATTATCCTTTTTTACATTAGTAACCACAAGAAGCACAGGCTCTATAGATAATTCCCACTGCTATTTTTCCACCCTCTTATTGCTCTGTATATCATGTTTTCATGCTGCATCATTTACCCATTTCCAAATCCTGAAAACCTGTTCTTGTGCCTTCTGGAATTCACAGTCTCTCATTTTCAGAAGGTTAAGTTATCTTTCTCTAACTGAACTTGGCTCTCTCCTGAAAACACTGCTTCTCATGCATCAACTTCATGTCTGTTTTTTCTTTCATATTCCTATTACCAAACCTCTCTCATAGTTTAAATTTTTGCTTGCACCTAATTTTCCATCTCTCTGTCCCAGTTTTGAATGTCATATCATTATGCTATACCACTTAGTACCCCTCCTTATTGTAATCTATTATAGACCTCTGGATCACTTCCTCTTATTCCATGAAGTCTTTCATTCCAAGCTGATATTCATGCTTCTAACACTACTTCAATAAAAAATCTTCGTGATTTTAATATCTTTTTATTTCAATATCCTTCTGATCCTCTCAGTTCTTTGACTTTCTTTTTTGGCAATGTTGGCTCTATTCACTACCTTCAGTTTGTTTCCCTTCATTCTCTCTTGACCCTACTGAAATCAGGCTTTTATTCCCACAATTCCAACAAAACTACTCTTCGTGAGGTCACCAATGATTCCCTGTTGCTAAATTCTATGCTTCAATTCTCCTCATTTTACTTGATCTATCAGAATTTCTAAGTTGCATTTGACACAGTTGGATAATCTTCCTTGAAGCCATTTCTTCATTTTGCATCATATTTATTCTTATAGATCTCTGGATGCTTCTTTTGAGTCTCCTTTACTGATTTCTTCTCATCTTTCTTATCTCTAAATGTGCAAGTTTTCCAAGATTTTTTAATCATTGAAAATATTCTTTTTTCTCTTTTTGCTTATGGTGTTTAGAACTTATTGGTCTTCTTGAATCTGTGGATTAATACCTTTGATCAGATTTTTAAAAATATTAGTTATCATCTCTTCAAATATTGCCTCCATCCCTGTAGCCGTCTGGCAATTTGATGTAATTATGAATTCCAAAAATATAATTGGATCATGCTTGTAAACTGATCTGTTAATCTGGGCATGATTAAGTTATGATTAGGGCATTGACTGGGCCACGTCAGTAGGGCGTTGAGCCCCACCCCTTGGTAGGTGGGGAAAGAAAATATAAAAGGCATCACAAAGAACAGAGTTGCAGCAGGTTTTTTGAGAAGCAGTTTTGATGTTGGAGTTTTGATGTTGGGGAGAAGGCCCCAGGAGAAGAGAAGTGAGCCGTTCACCTGATAGTCTACAGCTGACCTTGTGGAGGAACTAGAGGCGCTAAGCCTGGAGAGAAACGCAGCCCCGGGAAGAGAGAAACCCAAGAAGCCTGAACCCTGGCAGAGGTCGGCAGCTGTCTTGCTCCAACACGTGGCAATGGACTTTGGTGAGAGAAGAAAATTAACACTTTATGGCCTGGTATCTGTGGACTTTTAAATACCCTTTATAAAGACCAACCCATTTTTGGTATTTCACATTAACATCCCTTTGACTAATACAATCCCGTTTCTCTTCTTTTGGGGATCCAGTTACATATATGTTGCACTTCACTGTGTGCCCTAGCACTCTTATTCCATGTTTGGATTATTCTTTCTGGATTATTTTTTTCTGACTTTCCAATTCACTATTTTTCTCTTCAGAAGGATGTAATTTGCTTTTAAGTCCTTCCACTGATTTCTTAATTTTGGTTTTAGCTCTTTCTCAAATTTGCTATGATTTTTAGTTATAGTTTCCAGTTTCTTCCTCCTTTCCCACCAAAGTGTGTAGTTTCTGCACTGCTATCTGTCTTGTGATCATAGGAATTATTCTCATTATGCTTTTTATCCCTGTTTGCAATAGTAATCATGAGAAGCACAGGAACCATAGGTAATTCCCACTGCTGGTTTCTCTGATTTTCTTGAATAAAGTTAGCATTATGTTCTCTAATTTTGAAAATTCCAATCCATGGAGTCCCTGTGTGCCTCATTGTCTTTGATTGTGTATTAGATATTACATTTGAAAATAGTTTGTATTACTTTTAAGCCTATATATTATATTCCTCAACAAAGGACTTTTAATTATTCTTACCAGGTTTCTGGGGGCACAAGCATTTTAGTAGCACCTTAATCTAGTGTAAGGTTTGAGATTTTCTGAACTACCCAGATAATTTGAGGCCTAGATGATCTTAGATACTTTCTGAAGGTGTTTTTATATTTAGTTAAGCATTTACTTTTTAGAAAAAGGATTGTTTTGAATTACCAAGGCTCTTTTTCTTACTTTTATGTGATCTCATAGAGCTTCATGGACTTAAACTTTTATCTTTCTCTCTCTCTCTCTAATCTATGAAAATTAAAAATTAAACATGCCTGAAAATAAACTCCTGATTTTTACCAAAGTATGTTCTTTTTTCAGTCTTTCCCATCTCTATTGATGGCAATTCCATCCTTCTGGATACTTGGTCTAAAACTCTTAATGCCATTCTTGACTTTTCTCTTTCTTTTACTAATCTTTTAGTAAATCCTGTTAGTGTCACATTAAAAATATATCAAGAGGCCAACTGCTGCATATCACCTTCACTACCACTATTCTGGTCCCAGCTGGCATCACCTTTCACCTGGATCAGTGAGATAGCCTTCTACCCATTCCTCCTGCCATCACCCTTGTCCTTGTACAATTTATTCTCCATGTGGAGAATACGTGCGTTTTGGACCTCATAAGCTATATATCATGATGTATTCTTGACCTCTTCTACTATTTTGTTCATAGTACTCTGTTTCTTCCACTCTAACCACTTGGTTGGTTTTCAAACGTGCCAGAAATGCATCAGGCTTTTGGACTTACGATACCTTTACCTGGAATGTATTTTTTCCAGATATCTATGAACAAGGCTATAGGTCTTTGTTCAAATGTCCCCAACTAGGGAGATTGCTCCTGACCACTCTATTTAAAATTGCTATGTTTAACCTTAACCAACTCTCCTAAGTACCTCATCTTCCCCAGTAATTCTCCTGTTCTGTTTTTTAAATACTATTTATCAGCATCCAACCTGCTGTGTTATGTATGTATTTATGTATTTATTATTTTTGTGTCTCTCCTATTCACTAGAATCTAAGCTCCACAATTTTAGTAATTTTGATTTGTTTTGTTTACTGTTTTACTTCCAGTACCTGTAACATGGCACATGATAGTGTTAAATAAATATTTGTTTGTTGGTTTGATTAATGCTCTCACTCACAGGGGAAAAAAAGCACATTTCTCGCCAGTCTCAGATATCACATTTTATTAGTGCAAAAAGGGTTATTGTCCAAAAGAAAAAAAAATAAAAAAACATAAAAAAGGGTTATTTTCCTTTAAGACAAGAAGACAATATTGTTTAAAATATAATCTATGGAAAATATTTAAACTCTCAATTTTCATTCTGTTAAGTCAGCTGTAGCTGCCCAAAACCTCTGTGTGGCACTTATAATGAAATTTCAGTGGTTACTACGGGTTCATGCTATAAAGGAATTTCTGGGGAAGCAGATGTGGCTCAAGTGGTTGGGCATCCATCTACCATATGGGAGGACCCAGGTTTGATCCCCGGGACCTCCTGATAAAAAAAAGGGTGAGCAGGTGAGCCTTTTTTTGCGAACACATGGCAAGCCATGCAGCAAGATGATGACGCAACAAAAGAGAGACGCAGGGGAGAGTCAAGGCAAGATGCACCAGAAACCAGGAACTGAGGTGGTGCAAGTGACAGTGTGCCTCTCTCCCACATAGGAGGTCCCTAGGATTGAATCCCAGTGAAGTCTGGAGGAGAAAAATGAGAAGAGAAGGCAAGAAACAGACACAGAAGATCACCCAGTGAATGGATACAGAAAGCAAGTGGGAGGTGGGGAAGACTCATAGAATGGTACACCAAAAAGAAAAAAACGAAGCTAATTTAAAAAAAAAATAAAGGAATTTCTGGATAGCAAAGAAATATCATGTCATTCAATTGACATTTTTCTGAAAACTCAATTACCATCTAATTCCAGATGCTTCTGGCACAAACAATTGTGAACACTTATTTTCATGTTTACATAATTAAAGACATTGCTTTGGTGTTTCATAAGCATCATTTTAACCTGCCTAGACAGTTCTTTGATAACATACTGAGAAATGGAATTGACCAAAATTTCTTGCCAAATTAGGTATCTGACCCAAGACAAATCAGGACTCAATTTGGATGTTTTAACATTACTCTACTCTGCTCAGACCTTAGTATATTTTCAAAACACTAATTAATGCTGAACAAATTCTGAGAATTTATTTTTAATCCTGATTTTACAGATGAGGAAGCAGATGGGGAAGAAGCTAAATGGCTTATTTAAAGGCATATCACAGATTAATAGCAAGCTGGCATTCTGTGTCAGGTACTCTGTCCACACATTTCTAAGTTTACTAGCATCATGATCGCATGCCAGGGTAATCACTAGAATCCAAGCCTGAGGGACATAATTTACTTTCTAGAAATGCTGTTGTGATTACTTAAAACTTCCTCATTAAAATTCAGGGTCTGAATGAAACCTGGTTTGTGTTGATAAAAGTAAAGCTCTAATCTGTGTTTCTGTTTCAGGAAGAATTATAATTTTGGTTTCTCCCAACTTTTTAGATAGAAGGGCTAAAATAATAAGCCAAATGAAAAAATAGTTTCACATGCTCTGATATTAGTACAAAGGAGTACTATAGATTATAAATAAATTTGGGGTCACAGAGGGTAGATTTAAGTTAGATATTACATTTTTAGAAAGCCACACACTTAATTATACTCATGTAGAGTAACTTGTATTGTAAAATAAGGTACTGAAGATTCCTACTGAATAGAGTTCCATTTTTTTAGATTGAAAAATGCCAAGAGCACAAAAACACTGTAGATGAAGAGTGAATCTACGAGTTTTCAGAGAATAGAGGTTACAGTGAAGTGAGAAATGTAAAATTGATTACTGACACAATATTAGCACTAAAAAAGTCTTTTGAATGAATGGATAAATGAAGTTGGTGGAAGGATGGTTGATTATTGGCCTAATCACAAGTTTTTGTACATGTCCAGTGTGGCAGATAAATATATTGTCTTACTTTTCATCTCTTCCAATTTCCTTTTAGTGTGTCCTTTTATGCTGTAGAGATTGGATAGCTAAAAAAAAATCACATCTCCCAAACTCCCTTATAGTAAAGGTGCCAGATGTGATTTGGGTTTCTCCAATTAGATGCACTCAGATAGGACTTGATTTCGGACCAGAATTATGCAGTGAAAAGAAGTAGAGAAGGAAGTATCTGTTTTAGGGGAAGTGCAGATGCAATATGGCAGAGTTGGGAGTTTTCTAGATTGCTCCCTACACCAGAAAAATAAATAACCTGGATAAAGGGATTGGAATAGATTAGGTGGCAATCTGGAAACCAAATCAGACATTTAGAACAACTACAGTAGAGCCAGAGAAAGTGAGAGGCTACCGAGAGATCAGCTTTTGTAAATGACAGCACCAACCAGAGACCAGCTCCCATTTTTCCTCCTGCAGCAGCTGTTGTGGAAATGTCAGCAGCTACAGAAACATGGCTTGATTCTGGGAATGACAGCTGGGGCCATGGCAGGTAAATGAAACCTTGCCCTTCAAAATTTGGGGTTGAATGTTGAGGTTGGTCTAGTGGATCCCTGAGGGACAAATGCAGATGCTGGCCTCAGTTTCTATTCTCTGGGTAGCAGTGGCTTCTTGCCTCCCTTCAGCATCCACCTGGACATAAAGAGTCAGTGCACCTTCTTTATTTTTCTTTTTTCCTTCTGTATATGGGTGGTGATTTTGGCCATCTGGGCAGGAGCAGCTAGTTTTTGGCCTCACACCAGCATCCACCAGGATGTAAAAGCCAGAGAACCGTTTTTCATTGGTTTTCTTTCTTTTGTGAGTGGGTGTTTCTTGGTCTGGAGGATCCTTGAGGGGCCCATGATATAATAGTCTAGGGTTTAGTTCTCTGGGCAGCAGCATCTTCTGGCCTCACAACAACATCTGTGAGATGTAAAGAGTCAGCGCATCTTTTGGGAGGAGAGGGTTTGGGTTTCTTTCTTTCTCATGCTTGTGTTGTTTGGTTTGGTGCCAACACTACCTTCAGTTTCAACCCTCTTAGTAGCAGTGGCTCAGGCCTTACACTAGCTTCTATCAAGACAGAAAGCCAGTGAATCTTTTGAGGGAGAGTTGTTTCTTAATTTCTCTTTGTGTGTGTATTTTTTTTTTTTTTTGTCAAGTTGGTCTCTGAGGAAGCAGTGAGGATGCTGGCGTAGGTTTTGACCTCAAAAGCAGCATCTCCTGGCTTCCCACTGGCATCTACTGAGAGATTTGGAGAGGCAATACACTTTTAATTTTTGAAGACCTTGTGTCTGTTAGTATTTATTTTTATTTTTCCTTTCTCGCTTTTTCTTTCTTTCCTTGTTTTTGTTTTTTTTTTCTTTCTTTCTTTTCTTATTCTTGGTCTGGCATAATGAGGAGTGGGAAACCTAGATTTACAGAGTTGCCACAACATAATACACAGAGCATTCAGTTCTCAATAAAAAATTTCAAGACATACAAGGATATAGTAAAGTATGGCCCAGTCACTTTAAAAATATATTGACAAAACTATTCTGGAGGAAGCTCAGTCTCTGGAATTACTAATTAAAGATCTTAGATCAACTCTCTTAAGTCAGATTAATGTACTAAAGAAAAACATGGACAAAGAACTAAATGGCAGAGATTCGCAGAATGGATACAGAAGCGTGACCCAATTACATGCTGCTTACAAGAGAATCCTCTTTGCTCCAAAGACACAAACAAGTTGAACTAAAGAAAATGAGGAAAACAATGTATGAATAAAATGAGAACAATAATGAGTTAGAAATTATAATCAAATGGAAATTTTGGAGCTGAAATGTACAATAACTGAAAAGAAAAATTTAATAGAAGGGTTCAACAGCAGATTGAAGGAGGCAGGAGAAAGGATCAACAAACTTGAAGATAAGACAATTGAAACTTGCTAGTTTGAGTAACAATGAGAAAAAATAATGAAATAATATTAACAGAGTCTAAGGAAACTATGAGACATAATCAAGCATATTAATATAAGTATTGTAGGAGTCCCAGAAGGAGAAAAGAAGATAAAGGGGCAGAAAAAAATTTCAAAGAAATAATGACAGAAAAATTCCCAAATCTGATGAAAGATATAAATAGATGAATCCAAGAATCTCAATGAATGCCAAGTGGATGAACCCCAAGAGAGCTACATTGTGACACATTATAATCAGTTTGTCAAATGCCAAGGACTAAGACAGAATCTTGAAAACAACCAGAGAGAGTGATACATTACATAGGAAGGATACTTAATAAGAATAACATCTCTTTCTCTAAAGAGAGTTAGAAACCATGGAAGTCAGAAGGCAGTGGGAGGACATATTGAACGGACTGAAAGAAAAAAAATGGTTCCCAAGAATAATATATCTGTCAAAGCTGTGTTTCAAATAAAAGGGAGATTAAATCATTTCCAGATAAACAAAAGCTGAAGGAGTTCATTACCACTAGACCTGCCTTACAAGAAATACTGCAGGGAGTCCTTCTTGTTGAAAGGAAAGGACACTGGAAAGTAAACTCAAAGCTAAATGAAAAAATAGACACCTGCAGCATAAGTAACTATATGGGTAAATATAAATGCCAGTATTATTGCATTTTTATTTGTAAAGCTGTCTTTTACTTCTTATATGGCTTAAAATTAAAATACACATACACACACACACAAAAACCTGGTTAAAGGACACATAATTTATAGATATAATTTGTGACAAGAACAACAGAAATGGAGGGATGGAAAGATATAGGAACAGAGTATGTGCAGGCTAGTAAAGTTAAGTTGGTATAAGTAAAAATAAATTCTAATAGATTTTGGAAGTTAAATGTTTTTCCCATGGTAACCATAAGGAAAATATCTTTAAAAAATTACACAAAAGAAAATGATAAGTGATTTAAAATGTATCTTTATAAAAGATCATCTAAACCAAAAGGAAGGCAGTAATGGAGAAAAAACAGGGAAAAAAGTTTAACACCTACAAAAAACAATTATCAATAGAGCCGAATATAAGTTTTGTCTTATCAGTAATTACCTTAAATACATAAAGATTAAACCATCTAATCAAAAGGCACAGATTGACAGAATGGATACAGAAACATGACCCAATTACTTGCTGCCTTCAAGAGACTCCTCTTGGCTCCAAAGACATGAACAAGTTGAAATAGAAAGTATGGGAAATATTCCATGCAAATACTAATCAAATGAGAGCTGGGGTGGCTGTATTAATAAAAATCAAAAGAAGATTTAAAGCAAAAACTGGTCTCAGTTCCAGAAGGAGCAGAGTAGCTCTCATGCACATATTGGGAGCATGTATATCTGGACCAGTCTGTCTGGTGGTGGCCTGATACTCATTGCAGTTTCACAATCCCAGAACTTGCCCTGCATGTAGAAGGCAGCTCACAGAGTTCTCCTTTAGAACACTGTAGGAGAGCAATCATGCCATAGCTGCTTAGGCCAAAGGATTACTGACTGTACAACATACAGTATGGTGGCAAAGACCATCATGAAATTGTTTTTTAGGGAAGAAGGGCCATTTCTATCATATGAATGGGGGAATTTCTATGGCCACAAATTTATGCCAAAGATAAGGTACATGTACAGAAAGGATCATGTAGACCCTAGGCTTTGGCCCTGAGATATTCTCAACCCATTGTTTGGATAAGCTTTAAAGAAGAGCACTCACACAGGTCAATGTGTAAAGACTGGAAAAGATGTGCCCTTCACCCTCTTTTGAGCACCTGGCATTCAAGGAAAGCTCTGTCATAACACTAGCTGGATACAAGCTTAAGGAACAGATGCCACAGAGTCTAAATTTCAGTGATAATACATAAAAATATAAAAATGTCCAGCTTCAATACAAGATTACAAAACATACAAAGGAACAGGAAGCTATGAACCAGGGAAAGGAGAAGATTAAAGGATTATAAACCATCAATAAGGAGGATTAGACCTGGGACCTACCAGACAAAGACTTTATAAAATCTTCTAAAGTATGCTCAAAGAGTTAAAGAAAAACATAGATAAATAAGTAAAGGAAATTAGGAAAATGATAGATAAACACAAAGAGAACATCGATAGAGAGAGGAAAATTATGGAAAGGTACCAAACAGAGCTGATGACCTCAGTAACAAAAATTAAAAATTCCTTAGAGGGGTTCAACAGCAGATTGGAGCTGGCAGAAGAAAGAATCTGTACTTGAAGAGGAGACAAATGAAAATATCCATTCTGAGAAGCAGCAAGAAGAAAGAAGAAAAGTGAACAGAGCCTGAGGAACATGTAGGGCACCATCAAGTATACCAATATATGCACTGTGGGGGTCCTAGAAAGAGAAGGAGAGAGAAAGAGGGATAGAGAATATTTAAAGAAATAATAGCTTAAAACTTCCTAAATTTAACAAAAGACATGAATATACATATTGAAGATGCTCAATGAACTCCAAACATGACAAACCCAAATAGACCCATACAGCAAAATATTATAATCAAATTTTTGAATGCCCAAAGATAGAGAAATCTGAAAGTTTCAAGAGAGAAACAACATGTTATACAAGAAAACCTCAATAATATTAAGTGCCAATTTCTCATCAGAAATCATGGAGGCAAGAAGGCAGTGGGATGACATAAAGTTCTAAAAGGAAACCATTACCTTCCAAGCATTCTATATTTGGCAAAACTGTCTTTCAAAAAAGAGGTAGACAATACATTCCCAGAAAAACAAAAGCTGAGGAAATTCATTATCACTAGATGAACTCTAGAAGAGATGCTAAAGAGAGTTCTACTGTTTGAAAGAAAAGGATACTAGATAATAGATAGAAGTTTTGCATGAAAAAATAAAGCTCTCTGATAAGGGTAATGACATAGGTAAATACAAATGCCAGTATTATTGTATTTTTTTTTTGTTTTTAACTCCACCTTTTACTTCCTACAGGATATAAAAGGCAAATGCATAAAATATAATGATAAAACAGTGGTTTTGGACTCAATGTATAAATATGCAATTTGTGACAAGAACTACATAAAGATGAGGTGATTGAGGGGTATGGGAACATAGTTTGTGTTTACTATGAAGTTAAGTTGGTATCAGTGCAAACAAGATTGTTACAGATTTAGGATATTAAATTTAAGCCCCATGGTAACCACATAGAAAATATCAGAAAATATGCAAACTCATAAAGATAGAAAGTAAAGTACAGGTTACCAGGTGTGAGGGACAAGGGAGGTAATACAAAATGAGTGTAGGGTTTCTGTTTGGGGTGAAGGGAAAGTAATTGTGACAATGGTAGTGAGGGCAACATTGTGAATGCAATTAATTTTGCTGAATGGTATCCTTGGTAGTGGTTGAAATGGGAAAGTTTACATTATATATATATGTTCCCACAACTAAAAAAAGAAAGAGCAACTTAAGAGACAATAACAATTAAATGCAATATGTCATCCTGGACAGGATCTAACAAGGGAGGAGAAAAAGCTGAAAAGGACATTATTGGGAAATATGAAAAAAATGTAATATAGACTGTAAGCATTATAGCAAAATTAAATGTTAAATTTCCTGAATTTTATAACTGCACTTAAGGTGGTTACATGAATCAATATCTTGTTCTTAGGAAATGGATGTGATAGTATTAAATGTTCAAGGAGCATGATCTATATACAGCCTACAGTCAAGTGTTCAGAAAATGGTTTGATAAATAGATAGATAGACAGAAAGACAGATATACAGGTTGGTGGATAGACAGATGGGATTATATGGCAAATGTAGCAAAATGTTGAAATTGGTGGATCTGGGTATCTAGGTGAATGGGGTATTTAGAGTTCTCAGTATGTGGTTTGTATTGTTTTCCATAACTCTCCTGTAAGTTTGAAACTGCTCAAAATAAAAGGTTTAAAGAAATCTATTGTGTTTCTATACTCTAGCAAATAAGTTGAATTGGAAATTAAGCAAACAATTCCTTTCACATTAGTATCTGAAAGCATAAGATATGTAGGAATAAATTTAACCAAGGAGATAAAAGACATGTACACTGATAACTATAAAACACTGTTGAAAAAAAATAAAGAAGACCTAATTAAATTGCCAGGAGACCCATCATCATGGATTGGAAAATTTAATATTGGTAAGATGTCAAATTATCCAAAGCAATCTACCAATTCAATACAATACCAATCAAAATTCCAGCAGCCTCTTTTTGCAGAAATAGAAAAGCAATCCTCAAATTTATATGTCACTGCAAGAATCCCCCAATTAGTCAAACAATTTGAAAAAGAAGACCAAGGCTGGAGGACTCACACTTCCTGATTTCAAAATGTACTTCAAAGCTATAATAAGTAAAAGAATGTGATACTGGTATAAAGACAGACATATAGAACAATTGGTCATAACTGAAAATCTAGAAATAGACCTACACATTGATGACTGTATTAGTCAGCCAAAGGGGTGCTGATGCAAAGTACCAGAAATCTAATGGCTTTTATAAAGGGTATTTATTTTAGATAAAAGCTTAAAGGGAAGCATATGTGGCTCAATTGGTAGGGCTCCCATTTACCATATGGGAGGCCCCAGGTTCGATTTCTGGGGCCTCCTGGTGAAGGCAAGCCAGCCCGCGTGGCTCGGTGAGCTGACACAGCAAGACGTTGCAACAAAGGGAGGCAGGCAGACACAGAAAAACGCACAGCAAATGGACACAGCGAGCACAAGCAGCAAGGGGGAGGATAAATAAATAAATAAATAATCTTTAAAAAAAAAAGCTTAGAGTTACAAGGCCCTAAAGAGTCCAATTCAAGGCTGCTTTCTCATCAAAGTCTGTTGCCACGTGTTGAAGCAAGATGGAAGGCCATCTCTGCCTGGTCACTTGGGCTTTCTCAGCTGCTCAGCTGCTCTGTACTCTTCAGCTGCAAACTATCAGGCAAATAGCTCATTTCTCTCCCCAGGGCTTTAACTGTTTGAGCCTTCTCCTTTCTGTCACTTGGCAGGTCTGAAATGACCAAGTTCTCTCCTCTTCCGTGTCTTCTGAGTCTGTTTATATCAGCCCACGAAGGGGGCAGGGGCTCAACCTGAGCTATACCTTACTGACTCAGCCCAATCAGAGACCTTAAATTAATTTTATCAAGTAAACTTAATCGGAGGCCCCTCACCGAATGTAACACAATCAAAGGTCATCACACCTAGAGGAACAGACCAGTTTACAAACATGATTTTTTATCTTTTTGGGGATTCATAAACAATCTCAAACTGCCACAATGACCAAATGATTTTTTTCATTTGAAAATTTTTATTGAAGTATGTCATTCATACATGAACATACATGAACAATAAGTGTATAGTAAAATTTGTGTACTTACAAAACAAACATTCATATAATGCAGGGCTCCCATACATCACCCCACCACCACCAACTTGCATTGTTGTGAAACATTTGTTACAAACTATGAAAGAGCATTGTCAAAATATTACTACTAACTATAGCCCTTATCTTACATTTGGTGTATTTTTCCCCAATCTACCCGATTATTAACACTCTGTATTAGTATTATATATTTGTTACAGTTCATGAGAGAATTTCCCATATTTGTTCTAACCACAGTCCATCTCCTACCACAGGATTCATTGTGTTATACAGTCCTATGCTTTGTGTAATCCATTCAAAGTACATACTCAGTGCTCTCATTTTCGTCAGAGTTGTGGTGTCATCACTTCAGTCAATATTAGAACATTTTCATTACTCCAAAAGGAAAAATCCCATATTGATTTTTGACAAGGAAGCTAAGTACATGCAATGGGACAGAAATTGATGTATTTTGTATTTATGAAGTTTCCCACATCCAGTGTGTATTTTACTTTGACAACACATCTCAGTTTAGACTAGGCAAATTTCAAGTGCTCAGTGGCTATAGTATTCGGCAGGACACACAGAGAGGGGAGAGTCCTAGCTCCAAGGTGAGAATCTGGAATTCTGCAAAGAGACAGGTAAAGTTCTGAGTGGTGGGAATATAAGACGGTTGTTAAATTAAAAATTTTAATTCATTTCCTGTGTCATTCTAAGACAATACTCCCCCATCATTATATCTGTATTTTCAGTAAATGCTATTGGATATAAGACATGTTCAGTGAAAGTTCTTTGTATCTGTACTGACAGGAATTACTATTTCTCAAGCATTCACCCAAACCAGGAATGTAATATCTCTTCCTCATTTCCTGAAACCTAGGAAAGCCAAGTATCATTCATTTTACTGCCTTAACATTTCCCAAATCTCTCTCATCCTTTCTATCCCCACGTTGCTTTGGTTGCATTTGGATACTCTAAGTAAAAGGGATTCCATTCTACAGTTGGGTTACATGAGACAGAGAGAATAAAACAGCCATCAAAAGTCAGATATGAGTGAAGATGGGAATCCAGAGGAAAATATAAAATAGAAGATTTGGAGATATAGCAGGGGTGGTGGAGGAAGAGGGGGTTCCCACTCTACATTGGATGTGAACTTGATTCATTTTTATTTAAATATTAAAATGAAATCTGGAAAATCAGGACTACTTAAGCAACTAGTGAATTTTGTAGGAAGACAGATCTGGAAAAGCTGGAACAGATGGGCTTGGATGAATTAATATATAACATGGAATTACATTCCATGTTGGGAAAATAATTTGGTGAGAAAGGTTGACCTGACCTAATAATTCATGAACTATGACACTATTTATAGTCTTTGTTTTTCTTGTTTTACATTTAGTGTGGATATTCATACATTTGACTGCAGAAATATTAATGTATTTGATAATAGGATGCTGCCACAGACTCCATTGCGGGGTGTTACACAGTATAAGGTATATGTACCTATCTTACTTTGCCAGGTTTGCTGTACAAAAAGTCTAGTTAGATTAAACAACAGGAATTTATTACCTCAGAATTTTGGAGTCTAGAAGTTCAAAATCAAAGTGTTGGCAGAATCATGTTCTTTCGGTATTCTGGTAGGTGTTGGTGGGATCCATAACTCACTCTCTATCTCCATCATGTGGCTATCTATCTCCTTCTGTTTCCTCTTGACTCCTACTCCCCAAGTCCAAATTTCTTCTGTTCAGAAGGACTCCAGTCAGATTGGATTAAGGCCCATGCTGATTCAATTTTAACTTCACCTTAATTAATAGTACCTCTGAAGATTCTATTTACAAATGAGTTCACAGCCATAGGATTGAAGGGCTAGGACTTGAACATGTCTTTGCTCAGTCCACAACAGTACCTTACTAACTATGAAATCCCCCAAACTCTGAATCCCAAATGACACCTGGTCTCGTGGCTTTATGACTAGGGACTGTGGACTTGAATTTGGATTGGAAGGAGATGAATGGGAAAAGCTTTTTTAGAACTCTTCAAAACGTGTTTAAGATTAGCCCTGCCGGTAGGCATATGCCTTCTCTACCATTATTTGCAAAGGTGTTCTTTCTCTTCTTACCAGTCTTCATCTCTTTCATTCTCCATTGTTTATTGTCTTCCTCTTGATGTCCTGTAGGAGTGTATATAGTTCTCCAAGCAAAAATTCTTGCAGTCTCAAGCTAATGGGTGCTGTTAGTTGAAAGTTCACCTAGGAGTTTTTTTTGGAGCAAAGAGGTTTGACTCAAGTCAGTCATGTCTTGAGTTGCTCTTGAACACATAAAGAAGACAAAAAATAGGCAGTAAATATGTACTCAAAGCATCAGTCATTATTTTGCTTATAGCTTAATGATTCTGATCTTTTTGGGAGAGTAAGTTCTCATGTAGTAGGCTATTCTGTTACATTATTTCTGTATCTAGGGACTCTTTCAAGCTGAAAGAGTTAATGCTACTCTAAAAGGAGCTAATTTACACTCAGAGAGTAACTAACTTGGCCAGAGAGAGAAGTATATATTTCTTCTGTGTATTCAGAGATATCCAAAATGCTCTGACATTTTGGGCCTTTCTTAATATAATATCTGAAGCAAACATAAAAAATGGAAGTCAATAATTATAGAAAGGAGTTTGCTCTCTCTCAAATAGAGAGTCCTGCATGACTAAGGGTTATTGTTCCCTATAAATCTCTACAGAATATATTTTTTTCTGTTTATTTTCCTTAGCCAAACTTCTTTCAAGAGTTATATATCTCCTCGATGTGATATTCATTTTGAAAATGCTTTTCTTTCTAGACAGCTATGACAGAATAATGTGTTCTTTGCTGAACAGAGTGTAGAGTAATTTTTTATCCAATAAAAATGAAAAAATGAAGCTGTTCAAAAGAAACTTCCAAATTGTTCTGCAAAAGAAACTCTAGTGAGACACCCCAGCAAGTAGGAAGATCAAAGGGTGATGTTCAGGACTCATCCACTGTGCATTTATCTTTCATCTGGGCAGTGGGTGATGTGCCAGACGTTGGATTTTTGCTGTTTCTAAGACAGCAAGCAAATGCTACAATTACTGGAGAAAAGAAGACCTTTGCCTTGTGGTAGAGAAAAAAAAACTCTCAGAAGTAGGTCAGAAGTTCACAAATATCCACTGTGACTGGTTCTTAGACAGTGTCATATAGAACAATCATTATTCACCTGGGTTGAGCTATGGATCATGGTTGAAGAGTAAGGACCCTACCCCAGAAATATACATGATCATAAAACAATTTTATGTAACTTTAGGAGTATGCGGATTCTCTCAAGCCCATCTCTGTACTACAGGGT
Organism: Cabassous unicinctus; assembly: GCA_029593785.1. Lineage (NCBI taxonomy): Eukaryota > Metazoa > Chordata > Mammalia > Cingulata > Chlamyphoridae > Cabassous > Cabassous unicinctus. The sequence continues at coordinate 59,592 of JAQZBX010001090.1, read as the reverse complement.
AAGCATATAAATAGGAGGCATAAAAACAAGTAGAAGTAGATGTTTTTTATATCTTTACTTTTAAAAGCTGTTTCTGGAAAACGATGCTTTATTTTGAATCTGTATTTGAGAGAAATTATAAAAGAAACAAAGGACAAAATAATATTCAATTATATAATTCTGGAATTGTCCATGGCTAAAACCATAGATAATAAGAATCACAATAAAATTAATTTCAAAATTCTGGCAAGAGGGCAGGTTAAATCAAACCATCAAGAAATTCCGCCAATGCCTAAAATATCCATTTATGTGGAGACATTAGAGGAAGAATTATATCAAAAATATCTGTAGGAGCAGGGCTATCTTATTCATACTTGAAATAACTATAGCTGATCCAGAGCATGGAAACTTTAGATATTTGCTCTCTCCTCTAGATGGATTTCTTGTGGATTGTGAATACTCCAGAGAGGGGATGATGGGAATGGTGGTGGTAGAAGCAAACTAACCACTAATGTTGCTGAAAATGGACCTCCCAGTTACAATATTTAAAAATGACCATTACCAAAGAGCATCATGACTTCTGTGCCTTATAGAATCCAATAATACTATGGAAGCACATGTCTAGTGCTTTGCAGTTCACATTATAGGCACTTTTCACAGGTATTATCATATTTAATTCTCTTTAAAACTATATATACTAGTTATTATTACTATTCTTATTTTTCATTTGAGGAAATTAAGGTCAGAGAGGTCAAATCAATTGCCCCCAATATTCAAGTTGTGTCAGATTTGAGGCCCAAGTTCATGTTTCTGATTTTCCTTTATACTCTACCAAGAATAGTACATTACATGATAGAGTCACCTCACACTGCAGAGTCTTGGTCTGATTATCACTATTTTAGTGAGCTTTTGTGAAATTAGATTCAATTACTCTAGGCCACCCGAGGATCCTGGGTTCCTGTCAGAAAGGAGCACTGGGAGTGGTAAAGAGTAGTACCTCTAGGAGGTTGGGAGTTTGGTTGCGAAGAAAACAGAAAATAGATTTCCTTCTCAGTTCTGTCAGAACCCAGTTTAAAGTAGCACAATTTGATGATGAGGCAAAAGAGGCCTTTAAGAATGAGAAAAAGAAGCAAAGGCTCAATCCATTTTTTTCTTCATTCTTTGCTGAAGATGCTAAGAAGACTTTCCCTCCCAAATTCCAGCTTGAAGCTCAAAGGTCAGAGGTACCAGAACAAATAGCGACAAAAGCACAGAATGTTCTAAACATAATGACAAAGTAGATGCAAATAAATAACTGGAACTGGTGGGCATTCATCCAAGAGTCCTGAAGGAACTTAAGAGTAAAATAGTCTGTGGGTCTAAAGCAATTTATGGTAGCAAGTAACTTTACAGTGTTCCTAAAATTTAAGGACAGGTAAAAACCCAATCCACCATTAGAAAAAATCTAACCTTTGTGATCTACTTGTCTTTAATTCTATTTTAAAGAAATTCAATTCACAAACATTCATTGAGCGTCTAGTGTAAGACACTAGATACTTATGTTTTTAACCTTTCAAATCATGTTTCTACTAGATTTTCAGAGAGATCAACCAATGCCCAAAGCCTCTGCAGGAATCCTTATAGACCTAGCAGCCTGCCTACTAAGGAATTCATTATAAATAAATACCATTTGTTTACAGAAATAAAAGCAAAGACCAATAACCAAGATCCTTGAGAGTTGACAAACAAACCCACTTAGGAAAATTAGTCTATACTTGATAACAGAAAAGCAGAAACTTGCCCCTGGTTACCAGCACAATTGAGCTTACAATAAAAGTTTATTATTTGAGGTGGTGCTGTCAGGGAGCAGGCAAAGTAGTTTCTGACGTTTACCTTCCAAATCAGTCAAATGTCTTCCATCAAATGTTTTAAGAGATGATGGATGATGTTTTATTGTTTTATTATAAATAGGAATGATTGTGGCATAAGGGTACAGAAAAGTATATGTTTCTTTTTTTGTCTTGGTAAAATAGAAACAGTGTTCTAGAATTTCTGTGGAAAGATAGAATGGCTTTAAATTCAAACTTTTAAGTACACAGATTTAAATTCCTGTATTTCATACTTTTCACCCAACCTGTAAAATTACCAGACTCAAAAAAGAATTTTGAAAGAATTTATTTTAACAATGGAGATATTCCCTAAAAGAGAAGCAATGTGTAGGTGAAAAGCCAATTGTGCTGATAGTTGTACAAATACAACAATACAGTCAATATATTTTTGCAACTATACAAGTTCCAAATGTGATGTTTTAATCTACATTTTTTTTCTCTTTAAAGAGCACTGATTTGTAGAAGGAAGCTGGATTTCTACTGCCTGCTCTATCTTTCCATGGCACTTAAACATCAGCAAAGACAGAGGCTCTGTGGGAAAGAAGTGGGGGAGAAACCAGAGTCACACTCAGGTATTTTTAATACTAGTTGAATTGGGTACGTCTTTATAAAACTATTGCTGGGACCAGGATAACAAGAGCCAGACAGGTTAGCAATGTCATAACAGGCTTGCAACATATTTGTATTACCATTAACTCTAGGAGCACATGGTATGACTGCACGTTTTAGACAACTCCATATAATGGTGGACTGTGCAGTAATAACATTCCATTCTATTTTTTTTTCTTTGTAAATATAATCTAGCTCAATTAAGTTTGCCTGTTTTTCTCTCAGTCTTTTTTCTCGTTGATATTTCTTCTCCAATTTTATTGTAAAGAGATGGAACTCAAAATTCAAGATATTAGAGGAGGGCTTTCTTGACCTTCCTAAGTGCTCTTCATTGTAAGTCTCAGATACTCGCATTTTATAGGCAGCAAATTAAATAAAGTTTTTCTTTATATATACATGTGAATAAATGCTGGACTTTGAGTGAGAAATGAAAATGCTCCTCTGCAGCTGCTGGTACTTATATGACAATTTTCCTTATGTGGAGAGTTGAACATTATGTCTAAATGTAGCATGAAGACTGGGTTTATGAATGTGCCGTTAGAACTCATCAAAATCATAGAGGGTCAATAGTCATTTTTTTCTGCTGATGTAATATTAGTTGTGTTCTCACTTCAATCTTTTGCTCATTTTTGTTTCTCCAGAATCTGCATAGGAAGTGCTCAATAAGCATTTACTAAGTCCCGGGACTTTGTGATGCATAGAATAGTATAGGCTCTGTATGTAGAACTGGGTTGGCGTGTTAACTCTACTGCTGATTAGCTAGGCAAGTTCTTAATCACTTTGTATTTTGGTTCCTTCAATTATAAGAAAGAATAACAGTACTCCCTTTAAGAGTTATAAGAATTAATGAACATACAGTATTGGGTTGGTCTTAGGATTGTTTGTTTTCAGATTCATTCCTTGCCTTTCCCCAGCTCCACTTTGAATTAAAGAGGGGCTGACTCCTCCAGGCTGGATTCCCATGCTCCTGTGTCAGTGGATTTCTGCCCTTGGAAGACTGAAGGGGCAGAAAGACTTGAGAAGTCAGGGCATCTGTATTAGTCAGCCAAAGGGGTGCTGATGCAAAATACCAGAAATCGGTTGGTTTTTATAAAGGGCATTTATTTGGGGTAGAAGCTCACAGTTACCAGGACATAAAGCATAAGTTACTTTCTTCACCAAAGTCTATGGCCACGTGTTGGAGCAAGATGGTTGCCAACATCTGTGAGGGTTCAGGCTTCCTGGGTTTCTCTCTTCCCAGGGCTCTGTTTCTCTCCAGGCTCAGTTTCTCTGTGTCCTCCACAAGGTCAGCTGTAGACTATGAGGCTCTCTAGGCTTTGCCTCTCTCCATCAGGCCAGCTGTAGACTAGCAGGCGAATGGCTCGTCTCTTCCTGGGGCCTTCTCTCCTTCCTCATGACCAAGCTCCACTGTGTGCTTGCTTCCCTGGGCTCCAAGCATTAAAACTCAGCTTCAGAACTGCAACTCAAAAACTTTAACTCTGTCCTTTGCCATGTCTTCTATCTTTGAGACCCCACCCGCCAAGGGGCAGGGCTCAACATCCTACTGATGTGGCCCAATCAAATCCTTAATCATAACTTAATCATGGCCAGATGAACAGACGAGTTTACAAGCATAATCCAATATCTATTTTTGGAATTCATAACTATATCAAACTGCCAAACTGCTACAGTATCTTTCTCCCTCCCTCTCTGCTTTAGGAACATTTTCAGGCAGCAGCTGCGTTTCCCCGGTGGCTCCAACTTATGCTGGACAGACCCACCTTGCTTCCAGCTCCTTTCAGGTGTCCCCAGCCCCTGGGCTCCTGCAACATTACCTCATCCTCATCCTTTTGTCTCTCCATCCTAGCAGTAGTAGTGGCTTCCTGCTGTTGCTGAGCTCTTGCTTACCTTACTTTTCCTTGTTTGGCTCAGTTCCTCCAGTCCCCTAAATAATCAAATCCCTGAATTAATTTCTGTTATATATTTTTGAAATGGCTTCTCTTTTCCTGGTATGTCCCTTATTGATGCATGCATATAAAATATATTTGGCCAATATTAAATTTTCTTTATATGTTAGGCATAAACAAATATAAACCAACTAGAAATTGGTATATCTGTAAGCTTATGGTACTTATGAGAAAAGTACCACAGTTTCACAAGCCCTTGTCCACAATTTCAAAATCTATAAAGCTCTTAAAACGGATTTTTCCCCTAAGTTTGTGATGAACTCATGTGGCTACATATTCTGAGAACTGAATGAAGCTATTTATAGTATTTATTAATTCTTCTTAGTATAATTTTATGTTTTATTACAGAAAAACTAATGTGTTTGATTTCAGGGGACTGCTGAGACTCTGTTGAGGATGTTATGTAATAAATGGAATAGTCACATATTTTCTGTATAAAATCCAAAGGATTCTGAATTTGGAAATCCATTTGGAACCAAGGATTTGGGAAAGGGAATTGCATTGTTGTATCAGATTTCAGAGAAAGAAAAGGTTATCTTTGAAATGGGCCTTGAAGAGCTAATAGAATGGTAGTGCTAGGAGATAAGGACATTCTGAGTCAAAAGAAGTTGTGAAGGAACGTGTGCAGAAAGGGAAACATAAGCCACATGTGGAAAATGCTAAATAGGAGTAGGAGGAGATAAAGAAGGGAGAATAAGGATATAAATTATAAGGAATTTTTAAATGTTGAATGTTATTGTTACAAAATGGAGAGCCCTTGAAGGATTTCTTTTTTTAAGACTTATTTATTTTATTTCTTCCCACCTCCCCCCAGCCCCATTGTTTTTGCACTTGCTGTCTGCTCTCTGTGTCTATTCGCTGTGTGTTCTTCTGTGTCTGCTTGTCTTCTCTATAGGCAGCACTGGGAACCGATCCTGGGAACATCTGGAGTGGGAGAGAGGGGCTCACTCTCTTGTGTCACCTCAGCTCCCAGGTCTCTAGTGTCTCTTATTGTCTCTCCTCTATGTCCCTTTTTGTTGTGTCATCTTGTTGCACCAGCTCTCCCCTGGGGCCAGCACTCCGTGTAGGCCAGCTCTCCTGCACGGGCCAGCTCTCTGTGTGGGCCAGCTCTCCACTTGGGCCAGCTCGCCGCATGGGCCAGCTTGCATTCACCAGGAGGCCCTGGGAATCAAACACTGAACCTCCACTTGGTAGACGGGAGCCCAATCGCTTGAGCCACATCTACTTTCCCCTTGAAGGATTTTAAGCACAAGAGTAACTTAAATAATATTGTGCCAAAGTAACATTAAACTAGGTAGTTTGGCTTAAAGAGGAACACTTTTGGAAATGAGGATCCATTTAATAGGTTGCTTTAATAGGATGGATATGTGAAATTGAAGTGAAGTAGTGGCATGCCAAAGAAAATAAAAGAATCTACAGGACTTGATCACTGGCTAGACACAGAGGAAAAAGAAAGGGTATCTAGAGTAATCAATTTATGGCCTTGGTAATTGAAAGAATAGTGGGACCATTACCAGAAACATGTAAGCAGGAAGAGAAACAAGGTTTGGGAGAAAATGTTAAGTTTGGGTTATGACACGTGGAGGTAATCAAATATTACAGCCATATGGAAATGATGGTATGTTTATGAAGATGGCAAGTACATATCTACTTTCTTATAATCATTTATAGTTTCATGAGTTTGTGAGAAGAGCAATTTCAAGTATGTTCCTCATTCAAAATTAGCATATAGGAATCTGGCTTCAGAATTGATGGATTCGCTTTGCTAAAGCTCTTCAAAACAAAAGCCTTGACAATGCTAGAAATTAAATAAATTCCTATGACTAAAACTAGAAATTCTCATTTTCATATTGATTCACTTCCTTAGCACATATGCCACTGTTCCAGAAGTACAAGTTTAACAAATACACAATTTTGAAAAAAAAAAAAAAAAAAAAAAAAAGATCCTAAGTGATTTCATGGTTTGGACTTCTTGTGAGGTTGGAATTATTATTCCACGGTGACATGGAAATTCTTTTTCTTCAAATAGGCTTGTTAAATAAACATTTAACACCCTCCTTTGGGAAATGTCAATCACAAAAACATATTCACATTTTTCATTACTTAAGTACCACTGAAACTGCAGTCGAAGAAACAGATGTACTTGTCTACTTATAAAGTGTCTTGCTTAAAGGTAAGTTGTTTTCAAATTTACAACTAGTTCCTTTTTATTAAGTGGGTCTCCTTGTGGCTTGAGTGGGATTAGTCGTGGTAAATGTGCAAAAGGACACCTCGTTGTAAAGTGTGATTTTATGACTCATACATCCCTAGGCTTCACCACAATGTGGAGACGGCTGTAGAGTATCTTTTGATGATTAGATAGAGAGCCAGCTGCAGAGCAAGTGAGGTATTTTTATTTAAGTATTTGTCATAAGTTTTATTTACTATTTAACTGTAAGTTTCTGATGATAGAACTTTGTCTTTAGTTGTCTTTATGCATAACATATAGTAAGTTTGTTAAACGAATGCATGAGCTAATGAACAAATAGAATTTATGATGTTCTGTCATATACCATTGTGTTATCATTTGGAGAAAAAAGTATGGAAGAGAAAACATTTAATGGAATGATAGAATCTTCTTTAAATAAAATTAAAATAAAATCATAGCATGCTAGAACTTGGAGACTTTGGAGACCTTTTAAGAGTTAACCTTTTTTCTTCAAGGAATGCTCATTTGGCCAACAATAGTTTTGAAAATGTCATCATCTGGCATTTTAATGTTTACTCAATTTATAGTTAAATTATAAAAATGATGGTGATGTAAATATATTACTTTACACCTCTACCACATAATGCTTTATCTGATGAACACTGCTTTTCTTGCTCAAAAAAATGAACACCAGGAAACCTCAGAGATGATTTTGTTTAGCATCTTACCACGTGGTGACAAAAAAGCAAAATAAGTGCAAAAAGACTAAGCAATTGAAAGTAGCCTCCAGTCACTCAAGAACAGCTTCTCACAATCCTTTACAAACTCTTTTCAACCCTAATAAGGAAAAAAACTCCTCCACTACATAAATGTTCAACTTATTCTACTGTAGTTTCTTCATTTGTTGACTTAGTAACAGCCTTTGACTCTAAGAGTTTTTTTTTTTTTAATCATAACCTATAAGCAGTAAACATTGATTTACAAAATGAAACATGCATCTTTGGAAGGCAATTTATCCAAATACAGGTTAGTTAGGATCATGTCATGTTTCATTATTTAAATCATGCTATTTTTGGGGGTGGGAGATCTTCGTGTAACCAAACTGGGGAATTAAGATACGAAAATGATACAGGTCAGCTGCTGACGGCATTAAATGTTCCCAATCGGTTTGCATCATGTCATCAACAAGAGTCATAGCCATAAAAGTATGAAGTTAAAAAGAATGGAGCAAAGGCTCCTGGAAAAATATGAGTTACTTTCGGAGGTAATAAGTAATTTTATTTTGGCAGTGACTCCTAGCCAGACTCAGAGGATGTTGTTTAATAGATTCTTTTGAATATGTTCCTAATAGGGCATCTTTGTCATGGGCTTCAATGCTAAGTGCTTATCTTGGAAGTTATTAATGATCTCTCGTTTCAGAATGAGGAATTGAAACGCCCCTCTTTAGTTTGGTAAAAAAGTAAACAGCCTTCTCTAAATAATTAGGAAAATGAATATGTATCTGTAGCAGATGTTTATTAAGGTTTTGTCATTTTCCTTCTCCTTTCTTCCTTTCCCTTTATTTCCATTCCTTTTCATTGTGCTAATTTGGCAATTTGCTCATCCCCAAAGTTTCATATATTGTCTCCAGATTGTTGACTCAAGCTTCCTAACTTATTCTGCACTTGAGAGATCTAGAGCTTTAGTCTTGTTCCCAGTCTGGACTTTACTCTCAGGATAGCTAGTTATCTCTCTGACCAAACAGTAGACTATTTCAGACTGCCCTCTTTTTGCAAATGGCACCAGTGATCATTCACCCACTGAAGGACATTTGTGTTGTTTACAGTTTTTGGCAATTATAAATAATGCTACTATAAACATTCATATACATGTTTTTGCATGATCATATGTTTTCATATCTCTAGGGTAAATACTAGAAGGGCTGGTTTATATGGTTAAGTGTATGTTTATTAGAAACTGCCAAATTGTTTTCCAGAGTGGTTGTGCTATTATACATTTCCAACAGCAATATATGGGAGTTCTAGTAGCTCTGCATCTTTGTCAGCACTTGGTATTGTCAGTTTTAAAAAATCTATCTTAATATATGTGTAGTAATATGAATGTAGTACTTTGCAACTCCCTAATGACTCATGATATTGGATATATTTCTATGTGATTATTTGCCATCACATGTTCAAATTTTCAGTCCATATTTTTATTGGGTTGTTTTCTTACTGTTTAGTTTTGAGAGATTCTTTTATATTCTGTATACAAGTTCTTTGTCATTAGAAAAACTTTGTCATGAAAAAAACTCTTAGAAAACCTTTTTAAAGGAATTTACAAAAAACTGACATATATCTTCCTTAATACTGAAAATATAATGTCTTCCGCATAGGATCAGGAACGAAGCATTTCTTTATTGACTAATTTGTCTTCTAGTCTATAGCTTGCCCCTTCATTCTCTGAACAGTATCTTTCACAGGGCAAAAGATTTTTTTTTCTCTCCTTGCCCCCGCCGCTGCTGTTTGCTGTCTGTGATCATTTGCTGTGTGATCTTCTGTGTCTGTTTCTTTCGTCTTCTCTTCTCGTTTTTCTCCTCTAGGCTTTACTGGGATTCAATCTTGGGGACCTCCAATGTGGGAGATAGGTACCCTCACGCTTGCGCCACCTCAGTTCCTAGTTTCTGTCACATCTCACCTTGACTCTCCCCTGCATCTCTCTTTTGTTCTGTTGCATCTCACCTTGACTCTCCCTTGTGTCTATTTTTTGTTATGTCATCATCTTGCTGCATTGTTCCCTGGTTTGCATGTAGGCCTGGCTTGCCTTTACCAGGAGGCCCCAGGGATCGAACCCAGGTCCTCCCATATGGTAGATAGATGCCCAATCACTTGGGCCACATCCACTTCCCAAGATTTTAATTTTGATGAAGCCTAATTTAATTTTTTATTTCTTTTACAGATTGCGCATTTGGTGGTGTTTAAGATTTCTTTGCCTAACCCAAGTATATGAAGATTTTCTCCTTTGTCCTCTTTTACACTTTTTATAGTTTATATTTTACTTTTAGGTCTGTGATCCCCTTTGAGTTATTTTTCATATAAGATTGAAGTATAGGTTAAGGTTATTATTATTATTTTTGGATATATGGATGTCTAGTTTTTTCAGCATATTTGTTGAAAAGATTATTCTTTCTTTGTTTGAACTATTGCAAAAAATCAATTGACTATATTTGTGTGGGGGTTCTTCTGGATTCTCTATTCTCTTTCACTGATCTTTGTCCTTTCACCAATGCATATGGTTTTGATCACTGTAGTTTTACAGTCTGAAAAATCAATTATTGTGAGTCCTTTGATCTTCTTTTGGCTTTGAATTCTTTTGGCCATTCTAGCTTTTTTACTTTTCTATATAACTTTTAGAATCAGCTTCCTTATAGCTACCAAATTTCTGCCATTTTAAAAAAGTGATATTGTACTAAATCTACAGATTGTTTTGGAAAGAATTGCCATCGTAACAATATAGATTCTTCCAATCCATGAACATTGTATATATCTCTTCTTTGACTTCTTTCATCAGTGTTTTGAAAATTTTAACATACATATTATGTATGTATTTTGTTAGATTTACACCTCAGTATTTAATTTTTGTGCTATTATAAATGGTAATTTTAAAAATTTCAGTTTTCAATTTTACACCCCTAGTATATAGAAATGTGAATGAGTTTTTGTGGACATTGTACCCTCTGGACCTATTAAACTCACTTATTAGTTCTAGGTGTTTTTATTCATATGCCTTGGGATTTTCTACATAGAAAATTATGTAGAAAGTTTCAGATTACTGTGAATAGAGACACTTTTACTTCTTTTCCAAATTGGATACCTTTTATTTTATTTTACTTTATTTTTTCATCTTATTGCTATGACTAGAACTTCCATTGTGACTTTGAAAGGGAAGGATGAGAGCAGACATCCTTGCTTTGTTCCTGACCTGAGGTGGGTAGACATTGAGTTTTCACCATTAAGCATGATGTTATCTGTCAGTTTTTTGTAAATTCACTTTATAAGGTTAAGGAAGTTCCATTCCATTCCTAGTTTTCTAAGAATTATTATCATGAGGAGATTTTGAACTTTGTCAAAGTCTTTACTGCATTTATTTATATGATCAATCATGTGGTTTTTTCCTTTTTTAAAAAAACCTGTTAATGTTATGCATTACATTGGTTTTTGAATATTGAACCAGCATTGCATTCCAAGGATAAACCTCTCTTAGTCATGGTGTATTATCTTTTAAAAATATCACTGGATTCAATTTTCTAATGTTTCTTGAGGATTTTTGTCTCTAAATCCCTAAGGAATATTAGTCTGTATTTATTTTTGTGTTGGATTTTGTATCAGAGAAATGGTGGCCTACTAAAATTAATTTTAAAGTGTTCTTCTTTTATTTTCTGGGAAAACTTGTATAGATTCAGTGTTACTTCATCCTTAAAAGTTTGGTAGAATTTGCCAGTGAAACTATTTGAGCCTGGACTTTGTTTTGTCAGAAGGATTTTGAATTTTATTTCAATTGATATAGGACTATACAGGTTATCTATTTCTTTTTGAGTGATTGTTGGTAGATTGCCTCTTTCAATAAATTGGCCCATTTTATCTAAGCTGTCAAATTTTGTGGCATAGAATTGTTCATAGTATTCTTATGTTTTTCAATGTCAGTGGATATTGTATCTTCTCTTTCATTCTTTATATTAACAATTTGTATGTCTCTCTTTTATTCTTGGTCAATTTTATTGATCTTATCAAAGAAGCACTTTTGGTTCTTTTTAACAAATCATTTTTAATATTCTCTATTGTTTTTCTCATTTTGGTTTCATTGTGTTTTGCTCTTTATTGTTTCTTCTATCCTGCCTCTTTTGGACTCTAGTTTCGAAAGGTAGTGATTACATTATTGACCTGGACTTTTCTTCTTCTTTATGATAGGCATTCAACATTTGAAATTTCCTTCTGAGCACTGATTTGAGTGCATACCACATATTTTAACTTATTTTATTTTCATTTTTATTCTGCTCAAAATATTTTCTAGTCCCACCTCCCTTTGCAGCCTTATCTCTAAGACTTCCCTATATGTACTCTGTGCTTTAGCCATATTTGTATGATTTCCTGCTTTAGCTCCTTTGCTCTTGCTATTCCCATTACCTAGAATGCATGCCTTTTCTGCTTAGTAAAATCTTTCAGTTCTATCCTCCTCAAATATCATATTCTCCATGAACCCTTTCTCTGCTCACCATAATGGGAAATGATATCTCTTTCTTTGAGCACTCAGGTTGTCTAATAATAATTATTGTCTTATACTTATTTCCAAGCACAAAGTTCTTTTTCTTTAGGCCCTAAGGAGCTTCGGTAGATTTACTCTAGGGAGGGCAAAACACAGTCAGAAGAGTTTTCTTGATTCTGATTGTGGTGGTTTTCTGAATGGTTTTCTTCGGTTATCTATTGCTTCTACAAGTGCTCGATATACCTAGGTGAGAGGTGGGGGTGGAGGGGCATCTATTGACCATTCTTTTGCTAGGCACATGCACACTCACATACACAAACAGAATCCTGAAGAATGTTCAAACAATTCTTTGTTAATTCCTTCAGTGTGAAAATCCAGAGTGTACATGTTGAGCATGTTTGTGAAAAATTATGTGTTGGACCCCATAGCCTAATTCATCCCCATGTATCAAATAAAAATTCATTTTTGTTCCTCAATTACCCTTCTCTTTCTTCCTCCACCAGTCCTTTCTCACATACTGCTTTTGTTCTTTTAACTCCTTCTCTTCTCCACCCTCGAAGTCTATGCCTTCCTTCCTTTCTAAAGTCACCGCCCTTCTCCCAGCAGTAAGCATTGCCTTTTCTTTTTCTTATATCATGTAACTTATATTGGTAGGTATATGGCATGTGTTATATTCATTTCTCTTCTTGTAGCCTAGCTCTGGAGAGATGGGCTCTGCTATTCCTGTGGGTAAGGAGGAGAGTGAAGGAAGGACATTGTGATTGCTTCCTACATTGCCTTGTTTTCCTTTCCTATCTTGTTTTCTCTGGCCTACCCTGAGTTTTTTTTTTTTTTTTTAAACAGTCATCTTATGTTATTCAGGTCAAGTTCTTATCAATATCTACTTTATAGGGTTCATATACTCTCCTTTATGTATCTCCAAACGTGATTAATTTAATCTTGGAAAGTACCATGCCTAATCCCCTTTTCCAAATTCCTGTGTTTCTTTTCTCATCCTCATTGACAGCAGTCAGCAGAAGGAAAGGCACCTCATCACATATGATATTATTTGTATACATATATCCACTAGATTAAAATATTCCTTGCAGGTGTGAATTAATCTTTTTCATCCTTATGTCATCTATTTATTATTAATTACCATGGTGCTAGACATTTAGTTTATCTTAAAAAATGTTAAGAATGAATAAAATTAAGATATGAAAGGGATGGTAAGTATAATACCTGGATATAGTCTTAAAATGAAGAAAATTTAATCAGCAATTGCCAATCTGTTGAGGCAAAGAGTATAGAAGGAAATCTTATTAAAATTAGAAATTTGGCTACAAATGCATAGATCACACTTAAGAATGATAGTATAATTTTTCACAAAGTTTCTTAGTCTATTTTCTATTCCCCAACCCAATTTCAATAGGAATTTTAAAAAAAGGGAGAATCTGAGACACCATATATCTATATGGCAGAATTAAGTGATTCAGTGCTTAATTTAATTTGCACTGATGAGAATTAAAGCATTCAAAAAGTACTTATCATGATTGTGGGAAGATGGCAAAGTAGAAAGCTCCAGGTATCAGTCGCTATACAAGAACAACTATTAAACAAGCAGAAACTATCTGAATCAACCAAAGACATACTTTGGAGCTGTTGCTTGCTTCCAGACCACTGCAATAAAGCAAATATGAAATAAAATGAGTCACCTGAATTTTTTGGTTTCCCAGTGCAAAAAGGGATATAAAAATCCACTTCCCCAGGATCAAGGGAGCGCATGGGCTGATCACTGATCATGGCTTTTGATTAACAATGTTGTATTTTTGGGTGCCTGGCTCTGCACATGGGACAAAGTCAGTGGAGAAGACTTAAAGATGCTATGCTTTCTCAGGGCTGTGAGGACATTTGAAGGGCTGCATTTGTTGAGCAGGTCAAGAAAGTGCAGCTTTGGGGAGCAGTGGAAGAAGCTCTTGCTCTGCCTCATCCCCTCTCCAGGGCAGTTTGCAGGTAAACTGCACTCCCTTTGTGGGTCCCTGACCTTGTTCCACCTGGGAAAGACTGACTTGAGAAACTCATTTCCAGCATGCTCCCACCCTCAGAATTTGCCCTCTAGAAAAAAGCAGCTTGAGGCAATGAAAGCAGTGTAAGAAACAATTGAGGTAGATAGCCTGGGGCAAAGACTTACTTGCTTTACATCCAGTAGTAGAGCACCTAGCAGAAGGAAAAGGTCTGTCTCCTGGGAGGCAGAGGGGACATTCAAAATCTGGTATATGGGGGACTCCTAAGCAACCAGCAAGCACAAGCCCAGGATAAGACACAGGACCAGATAAGACAGGGAGGACTTTGCACTCTGCATTCACCTTGGGAGGACCTTCCTGATAGGATGGCTAATATGCAAGAAAAACTCTCTTATCACCAGTTGGTTACAAATTCAAGAATCAGATGTCTCAGGGGATAAATCCCAGAATTAACACTTTAAAATATTAAAATGTACAGTGTGCAAGAAAAGATTACAAGACACACAAAGAGATAGGAAATAATGGCCTATCCAAAGGAAGAGGATAAAAATCCAGAAAACAAAAGCAAAGAAGACCAGCCTGTGGAAATACAGGAAAAAAAAAAAAAGATATTACAAAAGCTCAAGGAAATGAAGGAAAATAGAGAAAAAGACCGAATTGATAACAGAGAAATAATGAATGAACAATATGAGAATCTCAATAAAGCGATAGACATTTTAAAAAGGAACCAAACAGAAATACTGGTGTTGAAGACCAGAATGATTGAAGTGAAAAATTCACAGGAGGGTTTTAAGAGAAGATTGGAGCTGACAGAAGAAAGAATCAGTGAACTCAAAGACAAGACAATTGAAATGAGTCAGGCTGGCTAGCAGATAGGAAAAAAAACATTATAAGAAGTGAAAATAACCTAAGAGACCTCTGGGACACCATAAAGCATGCCAATATGTACATGAATTTGGGAGTCCCAGAAGGAGAAGAAAGAGAAAAAAGCAGAAGGAATATTTAAAGAAATAATGACAAAATGTCCCCAATATAGCAAAAGGCATGAATATGCACATCCAAGAAGCCCAGGTTAAACATGAAGAAAAATACAACTCGTCACATACTGATCAAACTTGTCAAATGCAAAAGGCAGGGAGAGAGTATTGAAAGCTGCAAAAGTAATGTGTTAAGAATAAGGGAATTCCAACTAGATTGAGTGCCAATTTCCTATCAGAAACCATGAAAGCAAGAAGGCAGTGGGTTGAATTTGTTCCAAGGCCTGAGACTCAGAACAGCCAGATGCCTGTTCTCTAGCTATTTTTTTGGTAAGTCCTTTTTTTTGTCCCTTAATTTTTCCATTTATGCTTACTTATATATTTATTTACTTTTTTTGTGTTGTGCCATATTGAGTGCCTTCTCATTTCTATCCAGATATATTTTTTCATCTATTTTCCTTTTGGTTACCAGGGTTTAAAATTTAAGATCCTAAATATGTAACGGACATTAACAGAAGAATTGAGGGACAAAAAAGGAAATATGACTAAATACAAAGACTAAATAGCAAAATGACAGAAGTCCTGCATTATCAGTAGTGATTTTAAATGTAAATGGATTAAACTCTTGTCTAAGGCAGAGATTGGCAGAATAGATTACGAAGCATGACCCAACTATGTGCTGCCTGCAAAAAGTCTTAACTTAAATTCAAAGACATAATATAAGTAGGTTGAAAGTCAAAGGATGGAAGAAAATATACCATCCAAGTAGTAATCAAAAGAGAACTGGGGTAGCTATACTAATACCTGATGCAATAGGTTATAATCAAAAACAGTTATGAGGGACAAAGGCAGTCATTATATACTGGTAAAGGGGTTACTTCAAAAAGAAGATATAACAAATATAAACATATATGCACCTAATGGCAGAACCCCAAAACAAATACTGACAGTTTTGAAAGGTGAAATTGACAGTTTTATATTAATAGTAGGAGACTTTAATACACTACTTTCAATAAAGAGTAGAACATTTAGACAGAAGATCAATAAGTAAATAGAAGACTTGAACAATACTTTAAACCAACTAAACCAGATACACAGATATTTAATACTTCACCCAGCAGCAGCAGAATACACATTCTTCTCTAGTGCACATGGATCATTCTCCAGGATAGACCATATGTTAGGTCACAAAACAGGCCTTAATAAATTTAAAAAATATTGAAATCATACAACTTCAACTACAACAGAATGAAGCTAGAAATCAATAACAGAGGGAGAAATAGAAAATTTACAAAATGTGGAAATTAAACAATGCACACTTAAACAACCTGTGGGTTAAAGAGGAAATCACAAGGGAATTTAGGAAATATCTTGAGGTGAATAAAAATGAAAATACAACATACCAACATTTATGAAATAAACCAAAGGCAATGCTGAGAGGGAAATTTATAGCTTTCAATGCTTATATTTAAAAAGAAGAAAGATTTCAAATCAGAGATCTAACATCAAAACTGGAAATACTAGAAAAAGAAGCAAACTAAACCCAAAGTGAGCATAAATAAGGAAATAAAGATTACAGTAGACATAAATGAAGTGGCGAATAAAAAGCAATTGAGGGAATCAACAAAACCAAAAGATCAATAAAATTGACAAAACTTTAGACTGATGAAGAAAAAAAAAATGACCCAGCTAAAATCAGAAATGAAAACGGTTACAGTACTGTGTTGGTTTGAGTCTTATGTGGACCACAGAATATTATGTTCTTAAATTGAACCTACTGTGAACCTTTGATTAGATCAGACCAGTTAAGGGCAATTTGATTAGATTGTTTCAGTAGGGCTTAGCCTATGGTGGGACTTACTCCTCTTACTGGAATCCTTCATGAACAGAGGGATAAAAAACCTCAGACACAGAAAAAAGCCAGAGAGAGAGGGAGAAACCCCAAAAGGCTGAAAGAGAAGGACCGCGGTGAACATGAAGCTGAATCAACGAGGCTCAGAGGAGAAGGGAAAGATAAGTGAATACTGCCATGTGCCTGATCACCCCCAGCTGAGCCCTGGGAGAAAGTGAACCTGGAGGAGAAGGCAGAGCTGTCATTGTGCCTTGCCTTATGGCAGGAGTCCAGGATCACCAGCAGCTGACCTTTGCGCCTGAAGCCTTGATTTGGACATTTTCACAGCCTCAGAACTGTTAGCTTTTAAAGTAATAAATCCCTTTGTAAAAGTCAACACCTTTCTGGTATATTGCTCCCAGCAGCTTTTAGCAAACTAAAACAGAAATTGGTACCAGGAGAGTGGGGTGCATGCTGCTATGCAAATACCAAAAATGTTTGGATGGTTTTATAAATGGGTAAGGGTAAGATTTTGGAAGAATTGTGAGATGGTTGATAGAAAAGGCCTAGATTGTTTTGAAGAGACTGTTGGTAAAAATATGGACACTGAAGATACTTCTGATGAGGCCTTAGACAGAAATAACGAATGCATCATTGTAAACTGGAAGAAAGGCAATCCTTGCTTTGAAGTGGCAGAGAACTTGGAGAAATTGACTCCTGATGTTAGATGGAAGGCAGAATTTGAAAGTGATGAGCTTGGATATTTAGCTGAGGAGATTTCCAAATTAAATGTGGAAAGCATGGCCTGGATTCATCTTGCAGCTTATAGTAAAATGGGAGAGGAAAGGGATAAGCTGAGAACCGAACTCCTGGGCACAAAGAAACCAGACAAAGGATTCTATGGAAAACTGTACACTGAGAAATTAGATTACTTAGATGACATGGACAAATTCTTAGAAACACACAAACTACCTACACTGACTCAAGAGGAAATAGAAGATCTCAGCAAACCAATAACTAGTAAGGAGTTTGAATCAGTAATCAAAAACATCCTAACAAAGAAATACTCAGGACCAGGTGGCTTCACAAGGGAATTTTACCAAACACTCCAAGGAGACTTAACTCCATCTTGCTCAAACTCAAAATTGAAGAAGGAAACTTCCTAATTCATTCTGAGGCCATAATCACACTCATATCAAAACCAGATAAAGATAACACAAGAAAAGAAAAAAAGACTAATATCTCTTATGAATACAGATGCAAAAATCCTAAACAAAATAGTAGCAAAATGAATCCAACAGCACATTAAAAGAATTATACACCACGAACAAGTGGGATTTATCTCAGATATTCAAGAGTGGTTCAACATAAGAAAATCAATTAATGTAATAAATCACATTAATAGAATCAAGAAAAAACAAAACAAAACACTTGATCGTTTAAATTAATGCAAAAAAGGCATTTGACAAAATCCAGCATGCTGTCTTGATAAAAACATATAGAAAACCAGAAATAAAAGGAAACTTCCTTGGCATGATAAAGGACATATATGAATAACCCACAGCTAACATCCTGAAAGCTTCCTCTCCAAGATTAGGAACAAGACAAGGATGCCCACTATCATCACCATAAATCAACGTTGTACTGGGATTTCTTTCAAGAGTTTTGCCTCCTCTGAATTCAAAACCCATAGAGTGCTGCCCTCTTTTGGTTACAATTTCCCAGAGTCCAAACCACCAAATTGGGAATGATGCTGAATGACTCATCTTTTCCTTTTTCTTGGAAACAAACAAGGCAGGGTGAAATAATTCCATCCTCTTTTCCTTATTTTATCTAGATTATTTGTTTAGGAAAATAGAAAGAAAATAACATTCTGTATAGAAAACTTGGAACACTACTGATTCATATCATATATTATATTTAAACTCAGAGCTGGAATAAAGTCAATAGTTACTTTGACCATATCCAGAGCCCCAAGAATCTTCAGGCCGCAGCGCAGGCTTTTATTTAAAGCTAGAGGGTCA
Source organism: Cabassous unicinctus (assembly GCA_029593785.1). Taxonomy (NCBI): domain Eukaryota; kingdom Metazoa; phylum Chordata; class Mammalia; order Cingulata; family Chlamyphoridae; genus Cabassous; species Cabassous unicinctus. The sequence continues at coordinate 40,926 of JAQZBX010001090.1, read as the reverse complement.
CCAAAGAGCAAAAATTCCCTAAAGCCTTCTCAGGTTAAGAATAGCTTTCCCCACTTAAAGGACTTCTGAGGTAACTGCCAAAGTCGTTTTTTTTTTTCACACTGATACTTAGTATTTGGTCAGGTAAGAAATAATGAGACTGAGTTTTTAAGGGATAGAGTATTTCTGTAGACCTTGCTGGATTCCCAGAGTTTGTGAGTCCACCCAAGCCAGTCTCAAAAATCCAGCAGAAGTATTGAGAGGAAGAATGACTCTAAGCCCAGGAAGAGTGATGGTTATATTTTTAAAAAGGGAAGACAGGAGGAGAGATACACAGGATAAGAATTTCAAGTGAAAGAGGTTTCTCAGTTATGATATGAGTTAATTTTAGGACTTTATAACTACGACTTTGTTATGAATCACATTGAACCTCACTAGGTATAAGGGCAATGAATAGTAAATAGGCATGTACCGTACACAACAGGAAATTTCAATTAAGATAAGCCTTGGACTTTATCTCAAATGTCAGTGAAACCAAGCTTCCTTGCATCCGAAAGGGAAAGGTATTCCAAAACTCAAACTCAGAGGGTGACAGGATGCTTGGAGGAAGACAGGAAGGTTCATGGGCTGGTGTCTGATGCAATCTTGGCACCATCTTTGATTAGGAGCTAATGTTAGCTGAAAGATCAGGTGTCAGTCATGACCAGGGTTGTTCTCTACTATCTTGAGAAGGTCACCGGATTGCTGCCCCTTCTTTTTTGAAACCTGATCTAGGGACCACAAAGAGCCACAATAAGTTGGACCACTGCCATTTGCTCTAAGTTGGGCTGACAAAGTTGAGTCAGTGCCAGGAGTTTATACAGGATGCAGCTTGAAATATTCAGATGCGGAGAGGGTTGGGGTTTCTTTTTCATTTTCAATAATGCTATGTGAGGAAATAGGATTGTACATGAACATCAAAGAATGAATTAATCAAGATTTGCCCTGCATTTGGATAGAGGAGATCCACAAAAGTCTGAAGATTTCCGGTGTTAAATTTTAGTTCTGAGGATTACTTTGCTATAATGGGAGGCTGCTGTTCCTTTTCAAAGTGGCATGCCTTCTTTATAACATTGTAAATATGAAATTTGTTCAAAGGTCCACATGAAACAATGGAAATTCCCTTTTGTGAGCAATGGATATGTACACATATATAAATACAGTTTATTTTATATGCTTGTGAACTTGCAAGCAGCACCTCACTAGATCTGAACTTTGCTGTATAAATAAAACCATCTGGTGTATTCAAAGAATTTCAGTCTCTAGAGAACAGGATCATAAACAATTGATCCTTCACAGACCTTTCAGTATTTTAGTTGGAGAAAAGCTTTCCCACAGCAGTGCTTTAATTATTTTATGTTTTTAATCTAAGGATTATATAATTGGTCTCCCTAATCCAATGCCTTTATGTGAGTACAATCTCAAGAACAATGCATAGTTTAAGGTATTTTTATTAATGGATCATAAATAGATACTTAGATTAATAGGGAGTTTGGAAGAAGGAAGTATATTATTCCATCTTTCTGATGGGAAAATGAAACACGGAATGATAAGTTCAAGGTCCCACGTCCCACAACTATCAACTGCTAAACATGACTCAGATTTTGTGAATCCCAGTTGAATAATCTTTGTACTCAACACTATCTTTAACTAAATGTTTATTTCTTTTAAGCACAGATAACAGGCATGCTTTTGAGAAAACAAAGAGCATCTAGTCTTTGACCAATTGACCAAACAAGACCCAGCAGCTGGGAAGTCAGTTAAGTCTCATAAGAATGAGGTTGACTTTCCTGTACTTTTCCTTTTTCTTTAAACTCTTCTGCCCCCTTTAGCAAAAATATTTAGTGTCAATTCATTTCTTAGAAGAAGCAAATTTCTAGGAGACTTCTGAAACTAAAATATATTTGTCTGGAAGATCAAAAAGAACTGATTGCATAAATCATAGCATTCAGTGTTGACTAGAGAGTGTTTCCATCTACAAAGCTGCATTAGAATCACCTGGGGAGCCTAAAGAAACAAAAGTCTAACCCCTGGGTCCCACACGTAGAAAGTAGGACTTCATAAGTCTTTGTAGGTTTCTCCAAGATGGTTCTCAATGGGCAGGCCAGCTTTGGGAACCACTATTTAAGGCACCTGGACATTATTCTACAGGGTTAGCAGGTCTACAGATTCCCATCTTTCTTCTAGGGTGGTCTACTCTGCTCAGAAATAATTTGAAGTGAAACTGAAAAATCAGATAGCAATGGGGTAGGAGGTTCTGAAGGGAAAGAAACTAGATGAGTGGTATGCAAAGATTCACTAAAAAATGGTTTCTACTTCCTGAGGCTTCTCTAGATTGCCAGAGTAGCTAGGGTGATTGGAATTTGGGGGCATAGATTGACAGGGCCTCCTGACCCTGGATTCTGACAGAACTGGTCACAGCTTCTCTTGCATGTATTTTGTAGCAGGCTAAACTATTTAGATTCTGCCTTTTTAATTAGGACGTATAGTGATTGTGCGTGTGATTCTTGTTTCTATTATCTATTTTGGCACATCAGTATTAATAGTAATTCTCTTCATTAAAACTATGTTTGGATGTGACTTACTAGGCTGCTTTATGCACGCACTGATATCTGTGGAGTCATTTTTGGGGGGAACAGCATGTGCTCTGCATTTCAATTGACATATAAAGGAACTTTCCCATCAGGTAAAATACATATTTCATCTAGTCCATTTAAAAATATTTTATGCTTAGGCATAATAAAAAGAAATTCAAAGAAACACAAAAATAATTAAGGCTGATGTCTACCTTTCCTTTTGGACCTCGAGGTATCACTGGGCTTAGTGTTTGTAGTTTGGAATGCATCTCTTCAAGAGTCTATCTTTTGCCAAAACCCTGGGCAAAGGGAACTCTTGCATCTCAGTTTGAGAGTTAATGCAAGCTTTGTTTAGTATTAGTATTCTTAGACCCTTGCTTTTTAAAAATAGTTCTTTCCTTGCTTTTGTAGTTCATGCTTTTCCCAGGCTGGTGCAGGAGAGCCTTGGTAAGGGTGAAGCCTGGCCCCTCCCCTGCAAGCAGGCCATGTCTCATCAGATAAGGCAGCTTTCTGATAGGTAGAAGGGCTGGCAGGAGACTGGGGTAGTTTAATCTATAGGTTTTAAGCCAATATCTTCTTCCCTTGTAGGCTAGATGAATCCTGGCCCTAAGAAATTCCTCAAGTTTGCCTTTAAATTATTGGATACCACTTAGAAACTGTTTTGAAACGAGGCAGGGCAGAGCAAAGTGAACTTTAAAAACCACTTAATGTGTTTCTTAATATATTCAAATTTACTAAAAAGAACCAAACATAATTATGATTTATCACGTTTTGGTATGTTTGTTATTTGTCTTTCAAAACAAGAATGTAACAGTCAAACAATTTACTTCTTGCTGAGAAAGGCTATCAAGAGTTTATGGACAATGGATTCTGTTAGGGCTTTGGTGTTAAGATAGTTTTATATGATCATGTTGTAATAGAAAGAGTGGGGCTTGGAGATCAACAAGTGCAGGTGAGTTCAGGACCCAACTTTGCTACTCACTAGCCCTGTGACCTTGGGCAAATTATCTTAGTCTTTGTTTATATGGCAAGAATAGGGTCTGCTGTACCTGCCCTAATCCTACAGGGCAGTTAAACAAGATCTATGTTTTAATGGAGGATTTCTAAATGGAATTTCATCCAGATTTGCTTTCAAGAAATCTATAACTGTGTGCAAGTTATTACATTAGTCATTCCTTAGAAAAACCACAATTCTCAAGAATATGTAGCAAATTGTAAAAAAAAAAAAAAGTATCAAGACTGACCCACAACCACTGTTTCTTTTTCCCTCTCCCTCTATGGGAAAATGTTCTCTAGTTTGTGCGGATAGGAAGCTTGGATACATTATTTTGTCACCCTTGGATACCCTTGGGACATATGGTAAACTTTTTGATGAGACTAGTGTGACATGTCAGACCCCAGAGCAAACCTTTCTGCTCACGACTGTTTCCATCCTCCTAGACCTAGCTGGGTTTTTTTGTTTTGTTTTGTTTTGTTTTTAACCTCCAACAAAGCCTGTGCAGTAACGAGAAGGCTTGCAGCCTGCTGGTCCAGCCGTGGTTTGCTACATTGCCCTGACTGGGATGGCTGCAGTCCAAGATCAGCCCGTGAATACCCGCACAGAATTCTGTCCCAGATCCTTATTCCCTAGTCCCTCCTCCTTTGCTCTCACCATATGACCTTACTTTCTCACAGAATTTTATGGGAAAATAGAGAGTATGTGTGCTGCATTTGGTTAAAAGTGAATTTCCATGCTGGAAAGTTTGCTTTCACTAAAATAAGGCCCTTGGTTTTGCACAAAAAGGAAGTTTCTTCAAGAGGCTGTACAACATTATGTAACTGAAACTCAGGTCATTAAAAATAAAAATAGCATGCTATCTTAACAGGCAGGTCTTTTAGAAGGAAAATTCTAAGTTGAAAAGAACATGTATATTTTTGTCCAATGTTTGATTGTAGTTTAAATTAAGGGAAATATCTGTCAAATTGAAAACAGGAGCTCCTAATTCATGAAAATTATTAAACACTGTAAGTGGTTGTAAAAAATCATATTTAAATCATTTTCATTTAACCACGAAACTCCCAAAAGTAAGCACAGTGAGTACATAGTCTGTATCCAAACATTTCATGAATTAAAAAAAAAAAAGATAATTATTACTTACACAAGCAACAGTTTAAATTAGGAGATGGGGGAAGATCTTTTTCACTATTACATAGTATGGGCTCATTCAAAATATCTTTTAAAACAAATTAATGTAATTTTAGAAAATGGTTGGTATAATTATCATAACATGATACAGAAGATTATAAATCTCCCATGGGACCTAGAACACCCACCACCTCAACTCCCTTAAACTGGAAAATACAAAATGACCTCTAGATGGAGCACCAGGACTTTTCTTTGTTAAGATAAATAATTCTTATTTTTGCAAAAGGAACATCAGAATTTATTCTAAACAGAACAGAGTTTAAAGAGCTTTATTCTCAACCCTGGCATATATGATAGGGAAAATCTAATCTTCAATGAGGGAAATGCTATATTTCAGACAAGGGAACTTCTCCTCAGATATGTTGGAGTAAAGTGTTTTTGATTTTCAGCTTCTACAAATGAGATCCATTGAGTTCTAGAAGCGTGCTGTGACATGTGCCAAAGTAAAAAAAGCTCTCAGAGGTTCTCTAAAGACCTGAGTGTAACTGAGAAGAAGGCGATGGCAAGGCTTTAACAGAACAAGGGTTAGGAAAGGGCAGTTTGTCTAGATGGACGCATTTTCCAAAGGTAGCTTCAGTATCTGCCTAAATCATTATTGTGAATGTGAAATATAGGAAAGAAATTTGAGGTCATCTAATCCCCTTCCTCATTTTACCAAAGGAGAAACTGACATTCAGAGAGGTAGTTGCCTTTTTATATTGACAGAGTTAGTGATGGTGAAGAACAAAATTGAATAAGCAGCTAGCAAAGCTTTGCTGTTTTTACCTATCTAACATTAATTCCCTCTTCCTAAAAACACTGATTTTCTTTCGGGAGTAATATTCCCCCAACTGTATGGAGTATTGGAAAGCTAGTAAAGGAAACTGAAGGGTCCCTAGAAACTTCTTCGTACGGCCAAGGCTTAGGTGTGTGACCTAAAGCAGTTAGTTACTCCAGGGACTTCAAATCTTAAGCAATTATTTTTAAAGGAAGTATGAATATTTATCTTGTGATAAATAAATTCATTCATTTTAGTACACATGATTCTTCAATCCCCCTATTAGCTCTGTTCAATTTCCAATAACTTTTTGATAATTTCTCTTTTTTGCTGAAGTTGGTCAGATTTAGTTTCTGATACTTGCAACCAAAGAACTTTAAGTGATTCCAGCAACTACTATCTACCCTAACAATGAAGCTAGCTAGACCTTCTTATTGCAAATTTAAACCACCCAATGGAGTCACCTTAAGTTACCAAGAGTAACTTAAGATTGATTCAAATAGGAAAAATAGAACATTCTTTTCTGATTGTTCCAGCCACAAACATAACCGAAGCACTATGTTCTAGGTCTTTTGAGCTATGACAAATTTTAAATTATAAGAAAAATAATCTGGCCATGCTACTGTAATAAATATTTGTTGACTAAATGTAAAAAGTTTTCCATATATAATATTACACCAGAGAGCACTCTAAAATTGTTTTAACAGAGCAATGATATTTTTTCTGGTTGTAAAGGTACTATCAACTTATGCCCGGTTTTTTCTAAATCTTAAAAATTATATAAAATGAAATGAAATAAAATGAATAAGCTTTTGCTTGTTTTCCTATTAGAATCTCCAAACTGGCAAAGTGGTAAGAGCAACAAGCTATGGAAATATATGATGTTTGGGTCAGACTAAAATAACAGTGAAAGAATAAGGCCTTTAATCTTTTTTCTCCCATTCAAATTCCTTCTCAAAAGATTCTGGCATAACCCTGATATTTAGAAAATGTGTTACGAAAACCTCATTTTTCTTTTGAATGTAATTCCCTTTAATGTACCCAGCAAGTAGACACCCCACCCCCACCCCACCCCCCTTTTTGATATCTCAAAATACAATTTTTCAAAAGGAGCTTGATGTTTATAAAAGTTTCTTCAGGCTATTGTAAACTAATCTTTGGAATAATGCAGTATTACATGATTTATAAACTGACAAGTCTCATGTATTAACAATGAAATCTACTAGAAAGAGTCAGGCCGTTAATGGCATTATAAGGCAGAATTTGCAGTTTGGCTCAGCTTTCTTCACCAGAGGAAGAGAAAGCTCAAAGCTGAGAGCATGAGCACTGACTTTCAAAGGTGGGCCAGCAGAGGGCTTTTCTGTTCTTGAAATGAGTATCTTGTTAATGGTATGATAATAATGATATAATAACCCAATTGAAGAAAAATTCTTATAAAATATAAACTCAGGTTAAAGGAAAATCAATTTTCTAGATATCAGCGAGGTTAAATAAAAATAAAAGAGAATGACTAGTTAGTAGAACGGCATTTTTGTGATTTAATTCAACCCAATATTTAACTTATTACTACACATTTTTGAAGATCACAAGTTATATTACTCAGATCGAAGTGCAGTAAATCTCACCAGCTGTGGGGTCCATTCATATTAGGTTTTGATTCAGATAATGCCATATCATGACTCTTTAATTGGGTTACAGTGGTATATTGGAGCCAGCTCCTACTAGCTCATGAAAGCCGTTTGTTAAATTTGTAGGAATTTTGTGAGCCAGTTGAAATTCATATTTGTAGCTTGAAATTCTCCATGGTGGGAGTATTTACATTATAAAATCTGAAAATGCTACAAATCAGTGTACCCCTACCCCTGAGAGCTAGGTTTTCCAGCACCACACTGTGTATAACATAAAGGGGATTTCCTTGAGAATTGTGCTAACTGCAACCAGGGATCAATTTTCATGCCTCTCTTTTCATGCCTGCCCTCTCTGGCTCAGCCAAGTATACAAAAGTTCCACTCTCTCAAAATTGACAGCCCAATGTGGCTCTTTAGGTGGGGACTTGATGTGCACTGTGGAACTTCCCCTGGTATTTAGCATGCAGTGGGAGGTATGGGATGGACTGGGGGGTGGGAGGTGAGGTAGAAGCCTTAGTAGCTCCATGAGCATTGAGATGTAGCCTCTCTTCTCTTCCCCATCACTTCCTTTCTCCCCTGTGGTCTTTCACAGGATGGTAATAAATGCTCTTTCCCCAGGTTTGGCTACACTGTATCTCAGTCTTATACACATGATCTATATACCTCATGTGGCATCCATCACTGTCAATGTAGCATCATTGCTATTTATAAATGCTGTGGGGCCTCAGATGTGCTAACACACAGATGTGTGGTAAATGATTAGATCGTTTAAGTTTTTCCTGAAACTGACCTTGGGACCAACACTGACTTCTCTGTTTGCATGACTTCAGTAAATGCTGAATGTCTTTCCAAATCCAGTCTCTTCTCCTGCTGGCATGTAGCTGTGGAAGATGGGGGTGGTGGTGGCTCACTCATCCTTGTGGATGGGTGGGGAGCTGGATCCTAGGTTCACAAGGTGTTCTCTGGGGGAATGCTTGTCTCTGCTGCAGAGTAGCTGGTCTAGCCTTCACCCAGGACTGGTGAACTTTGAAATACAATTGGTCTTAGCCCTAGTGATCTGTTGATGTCTGCAACCAGTGATGGAAGCTGCTTTAATTCCTGTTGTGTTCTTTGGATTATTTTTCCCTGATGATCTGGGATCTATTTCAGATCTCACCAGCATGTGGAAGCCCCTGAAGTCTGTCTGTGAATCCCTGGCCATTCAGACTTCTGCTATGAAGTCAATTCTTTCTCAGATGGAGACCCTTGCAAACTCTGAATCCAGACTCTCCATTTCCTTCTACATTATTCCATTGGAGGCATGGAGTCCTAGCTATCAAGTAGAACATGAAGGCTGCCCAGGAGAGTTAAACTCAGGCCCTCTCTTTATCTACCCATACTTCACTCTCACTTTAATACACTCTTTGAGGAATTATCTTCTTTCCTACCTTTGATTCCTTTCTCCTTCCCATAAAACCTCTGGCAGAGAGTGAGCTTTCACTCTCCCCCTCTTGCCCCCTTGGGACCTCTATCACATAAAAATCTAAAATCAATCCCCAAATCTTGCCTCTTAATAGATAAAGGGAGAGATAAATAGTATATAAATCCTTTTATTTCTTGAAAAGCTTGACTTTTTTTTCAGGCAAGATATCCTAGTTTGAATATTTGAAGTTGAATAGTATATATAAATGTATTTTTTTCCTCTTTGTTTTCTGGATGAAATAATTTGTATCCGAAGGCAGATGCATGCCTTATGCTGACTTGGGAGAAGTTTGGATGCATGGCATTGCAAAAGAGAAAAACACATTAATATATCTAACAGATTATCCTTGTTTCATATAATTATGCTCTCTCACATAATGCACTATATACTCCTTGAGAGAAGGGTTTCCAACTGCTAAGAGCTGTTCTCTTTTGAGCATTCCCTTATACTTGTGTTTTCAATATCTCCATCTTTGCGGTATTCTTCCTATCAGCTTTTAAATAAATACTCACGAAAAAGCAACTCTTCATGCACTTTTCATCTGTCCAAACTGGCTCTTTATCCATTGCTTCCTATCTCAGTAAATGACATTACTATCCACTCAATTAATCATGTCAGAAAACTGGGCATCATCCATTACATCTTCTTCCCTCACATATTCCATGTGTGACTGTGGCAATTTGAGATTATTTGTGAATTCCAAAAAGGGATATTGGATTATGTTTCTAAACTGGTCTGCTCCTCTCGGTGTATTAGATTGTATTAAATTCAGAGGTTTCAATTTTGCTTTATTAAATTAAGTTTAGGGCTTTGATTTGGCCATGTCAGTAAGAGGTTTAGCCCCTGCCCCTTGGTGGGTAGACACTCACACAGAGAAGAAGAACACAGAGGAAGAAAGACCATGATACAGACTGCAGAGGCTCTGGGAAGAGAGGTGCGTTTGATAGCCTACAGCTGCAGCTGAACCCGAGAAGGAACAAGCTCCAGAGAGAGAGACAAGCCGTCCAGCCTATGGTTGAGATCTGAAGAAGCTGGGAGCACAGAGCCTTAGGAGGGAGAGGAAGGCTGAACCCTCACAGAGACTGGCAGCCATCTTACTCCAACACGTGGCAACAGACTTTTGTGAGGGAAGTAACTTACCCTTTTATGGCCTTGTGACTGTAAGCTTTTATCCTAAATAAATACCCTTCATAAAAACCAACAGACTTCTGGTACTTTGTATCAGCACCCCTTTGGCTGACCAATACACTGACTAACTAGCAAATCATGTTACTTTATTTCCCAAAATATTTTTTGAATTGGTCTCCTCTCTCAACTCCCAAACCTACCATCCTAATCCAAATTACTTTCATCTCTTAACTGGATTACAATTGTCTCTTGTGGCTGTTTTCCTGCATTTACCTTAGTCCTCCTTGACTACAGAGTGATCTTAAAATGAATGAATGAATGGATTAATAATTTAATGTATTTTACATTATATTTGTATGTGTTTGTATTTAAGCATGTATGTGTTATACTTTTGCTTCAAACTTCCTACTAGCTTCTCTTCTTGAAATAAAGTTCAAAATTCTTATGATGGCCCACAGCACCTGAATGACCTTGTCTTTCCTGCACCTACATCCCAGTCTGTCTCCATTCTCTTCCTAGCTCACTCTGCTCCAGCCATACTGGGTCTTTTATTTCCTCAAATCCCTTCCTTCTTAAAACATTTGCTTAAGTTGTTTTCTCTGTTTGGTAAAATCATGCTTCTTTCCAGCTAACTCCAGTTCTCAGGTTAAGAGCAACCTCCTAAAATTTATTCCGCACCCTTCCCTTCTCTGCAAGACTCCTTCATGGCATCTCATACTTTCTTTTATAACACATACCCCAATTACAATATTTATACAATTAAAATACTTATCTTTACATTTATTTTTAATGTTGATTTTCCTCACTGGATTGCAGTTTTTGAGGAGAGAGGCTGTCTTAGTTATTTCTCTATTTCCTCTGCCTTGAATTATAGTGCCAATTAAATTAAGAGATGATTTATATCTGTTTCATCTTTATAAGCCTCTTAGTGCCTAACATAATGTTTTCATATTTGGGATATGAAATACCCCATAAATTATATTAATAAATACTTAGAAGTTTCATCATCTCTTGGCTTTTCCCCCTCTGTCTGCTTCTATGAGTTTCTGTCTTCCTTTGGCTATATGAAAAGGAGAGTTCTCTGTAAGCAGTGTGAAGGTGAAAGTAATCAAATTCAACCCAAGAGGTAAGCTAGAGGCTGGATTCTGAAATGTTAAATCTAACTTCATGTAGCACTTTGCTATTAGAGAGCTTTTTAGAAAATGAACATTAGAACTTCTAATGGATCTCAATTGTCTACAGGATCAAGTCCATATAATTCAGCATAGAACAGAAGGCTTTCCATAACTTTTACTTTGCCTCTCTTTCTTACCTCATCCACCATCACACTCTACCTCTTTCTCCAACCTTGCCCACCAAACTCTATGTACATATCAGGAAGAGCAGATGATGATCAACATCATTATTATCATCACCACTAACAATGTTTATTAAGCATGTATTAACTGAACATTGTGTGAGAGCCTGTGGAGTCAAACAAAGAAGTATAAGTTAGGATCACTACTGTCAATCACCTCTAAATCTAATAGAAGAGACAGATATACACATAAAAGATAAATATGAGTATAAATTTCTTCAGTAATAAGTGACAAATAGAAGTTGAGAGCAGAAGTGCAATTTCCTGAGATGTGAAATAATACTCTGCTTTTAGGTTTCTGTTGCAACAAATAAATGTGACTCTTGGGAAGCAAGGCAAGAAGAGATATTTAATGTTCTGCCTTTCTCTACCTATTGCTTTGTGTAGTCCTCCCTCTTTCTCATTTTCAAAACAATTAAAATTGCAACCTGAATTCAGAATACAAAGTAACAGAAATTTGTCAATGACTTAGAGCCCTTATCCAAGTCTCCTAGATCCCTTGGCTCACTAATTTGAGAGATTACATTATAAAAGCTCAAATATAATAGCTTGATCTGTGGAGGGCAATGCTTGGATTTATCCACAGAGGAGTTAGCCTGGTCCATTGGATGGGACCATGCACTAAAACACTAAACAAAAACAGGGTTTGAGAACTCCACTTCCCAAAAAGCAGAGGCATACATTCATTTATTCAATCAACAAATATTTGTAACTAGAAAATGAAGAAGCCATTAAAATGTGTCCTTTGCTTTAAAAACCCACATTTTGGCAGGTGAGACAGACCTATAGATAGATAGATAGATAGATAGATAGATAGATAGAGCATTGTGATGAGAGCAATGGTAAGGTGATGAACGATTTATCACAGAATAAGTTGAGCAGTGTGATCTTGGAGAAGGTCTACACAAAAGGGGTGATGTTTAAATTTAATCTAGAAGATGAGCAGGAATTAGGTTTGTTTTTGACAGAAAAGTAGAGTTGGTATTAGTTTTCCTTTGTCTACAAGGATGCTATAAATCTGTGCTTCCTTCCATTTGTTTTCTTGGAAGTAGTAATCCTTAGGCATAACCGGTGAAGGACTGTGGAACTAATTGTTTTCTTCCCAAGTCTTGTGACCCTGAAAAGAAAGCCCCCAATTGCCAGCCAGGGCAGGGAACATCCCCATCTTCGCTATCTGCTGAGCTTACTGATGCATCCAAACAAGTCAGGTTGATGCTACAAAGATGTGTTTAACCCCAAATCTCATTGGCATGCTATGTGAGAATTTCTTTTTCTCCACGTGTGTGTCAGCTTTGTAGGCTCTGCTTCAGTCTGGGGTCCTTTCCACATGCTATTCTTCTTGGACCAGCCACTGGCCACCTAGGACATGTTCTTCTGGTAGACAGCAGAAGTTCAATATAACAAGATAAAATTCATAAGCACATTTAAAGCCTCTGCTTGTGTCATGCCCACTAACATTACATTGGCCAAAGCAAATCCCTTGGCCAATTCCAACATCAATGGATGAGGAAATATACTTCTACTCCAGGGGAAGGTAATTCAAAAGCATATAGTAAAAGGATCGTGTACAATTCTATAAGAGGGAAGGAATGAATTGAGAACTGGGGACAATAATCTAATCTCTCATAACCCCCAAAGGTGCTCCTGCCTGGTGCCTGCATCCCATCATCTGGTACCTAGATGAAAGCCCTCACTCCCAAGCCACTCTTGCTAAAAAGAGTCTGCCACATCCCAAATCTTGCCTCAGCCTCCTTGTATCATTGAAGTTACCCTTGACTCCCATCAAGGAAGTACTGTAATTGTGTTCTCCTGGTTCTAACGCTATCTCTTTCTGATAGCAGAGGAGTAAGCTGGGCCCGGCAGAATGCTTAGTTCCCCACTGTATCTTGGGGTTCTCAATCAAAACTTTTGTCTCCTCTACTCTACAAAAACCTTTAATTAAGGTTTTGTAGAGAAATTTTAGCTTATCTTTATGTACCTATACATTCCATTTCTCCAGTCTTCTCTATGTATAAGCTAATAATTTGGGGGACACTAATGCATAGTACCCCTTGTTAGAAGGACATCCTCCTCCTTCTCATTTCCTTAGTCTCAGTCATGGATCATTGCAAAGCAAGGAATAAAGTCCCAAACAATTTAACACTTCAACAAGTAAAAAAGAAAGTGACTAAATAGGGGTTGTCATGGAATCTGGAATGTGGTGAAGCATCTACTCCATCACTTGTTTCTCTGCCTCCTTCTGAACCTTTGCTCCATTCTCCTGCTTCTCTCTGCACAATAGCTTTCTTTGCTTATTTGATAGCACGCATATTACTGAAAATAGCTGCCAACTCAGAATCTTCCTGACAACATAGCTCCAGGGCCATATTGAAATATGAATCACATCGTCTCTGAGAAAAAGAATCAGATCAGTTCTAACATCATCAACAGGTTATATTGCTTTGAGTAAAATGCCTATTCCTGATAGCTAGAGAGTGTGAGAGTATTAATTTACTATTACTACTACAACAAATTACCACAAAGTTAGTGATTTAAAACAACAGATATTATCTCACAGTGCTCTGGAGGTTAGAAGTTTGAAATGGGTCTCATGAGCTAAAATCAAGGCATTAGCAGGGCTATATTCTTTCTGGATGCCCTAGGGAAGAATTCGTACCCTTGTCTTTACCAGCTTCTAGAGACTACATGCATTTCTTGGCTTATGGCTGCTCCCTCCATCTTCAAAGCCAGAAACATATCATCTTTAGAGCTCTGACTCTGATTCTTTAGCCTATAAGAATCTTTAACTTATAAGAACCTTTTTAATTACATTAGGTTCACTTAGATAATAAAGGATAGTTGTCCTATCTCATATTCCTTAACTTAATCACATCTGCAAAGTCTTTTTTTTTCTTTCTACCATGCAAGATAATATATTCACAGGTTCCCAGGACTAGGATGTGGATGTCATTGGGGGACCATTATTCAGTCTACCACAGTAAGGGTCATAACATGTGTTGCCAATGGAGCAGAAGCTATGGGTGGGAGGAATTTATCTACAAAATTACTGTAGAAAGAATACGCAAATTAAATAACCTATCTACTTCATCATTCCAAACAAGGCACTGCCTAATATGGGGGGTGAGGCTGGCCTTCATCCTCCACTTACTTTGTCCATCCCCTGCTTCTTTCTCTCCAGTGGCATTTGTTAATGGCTCTATATTTGTAATTTGCCTGCACTCCTTTTTCCTATTAAAATGAACTACCATAGCATTTAATTTCCTCAAAATCAGATTCTGTTTTTATACAGAAGCCTTAGCCCCTCAGATTCAATGAATCAGAAAATATAGTATAAATGGAGGTAGGTTTGGGAATCTGTACGTTTAATACACTCCACAGGTAATTTTTGCATTCACCAAAATTTGAGAACTAACACTGTATTCTAAGGTAAAGCTGATAAATTTATTTTGTTAGAGGAGAAGACTGAAGAAAACCATCCAAGGGAAAGAATGTGTTTTTACTGCAACTTTTGGGAGATAATAGCAATTTGGCATGTAACTCAATAAGATTCTAATCCAGGTTGGGAGAAAGAGGTCATGTCAAGATAAAGGGAGAACATTTTTTGGGCAGATCTGACCTTTCTTTGACTCTCAAATCACAATTAAGGACTCAGTTTCTTCTAAGTTGTGTTTTCATACTGATTTGTGATCCATTGAAAGAAACAATGATGCCATGTCTTCAAAGGCAGTTTTTCAAAACCAACCTTGCCAGTTTAGGAGAAGCAGAGATGATATGTTGATTTTTGATGTTCCAGAGTGGTTGTGGTAGCTATTTTCATAAGCTAGGTTGTCAGGTATCTTCGTTGGATTCTTGTTATTATATGAAGCCATCCAATTAAGATATTTTGGGATTTGACAGGTTTTCTTTTATGATTTAAATAATTTGATCCAAGTATGAGATGTTTTGATGAGCTTTATACATTTTCAGATATTTATTTTGAATAACTTGGATAAAATTAGAAGAGTTAAGCCAGATGGGTAGTTACCTGTGAATGATAATGGCCCTATATCACAAGCTGAGAAAATCAGCTGCAAAATACATAAAGTAGTAGCTGAGAATATTGGAGTATGTATTTTTTGATGGTCGCTTCTGCTTTTGACAATATGGTAGATTAGATGAACTGAAAATTGGTCAGCTATAAAACACTTGGAATTGTTGAATAAAATAAAATAATCATTCATTTTAAAGCTTGGATAAAGGGTATCAAGAGAAACCCAAATAGTAGAACCTGGACTTGATTTTCCTTCACTTTGGATTTGTGATTTGAATTTTTTTTTTTATTGTGGGTAAAAATCAAAATTTTCACAATACAAACCAATATTTGTAAAATGATATATAGATATATATGCGTATATGTGCATTTGCTTACATAAATGTTATTTTTTTTCATATATATTTTAAAAGATGCTTAGATTACATAAATGTTACACAAAAATTACAGGGATTCCCATGATCTCCACCTCCCATACCTCCCATACCTCCCATAACATCTCACTTAAACATCTTTCATTAGTGTGGCACATCACCTGCAATGGATATACACATCCTGGGGCTTTGCCACTAAGCATAGACCACAGTTCACATCGTAGACCACACTCTCCCACACAGTTCTGCATGGTATGTGATTGTAGTCTGGGAACCCTCAAATTGAGAAATTAACACGAAATTCCCTATAGTTCTTGGCAGAAGTAGGTGAAAAATCTTTTTTGGAGGGACCCATCCTCAATCCAGGTGGTAGAGGATTACTATAGTTAAAGGCCTGCCAGATGTGGACTCAAAACTCAAAATTAAAAAACCCATGAGGTAATCCACTCTTTGTGCAAGTAGCAAACACAAAAATCCCTCTCTCCCAAGAAATTAAAATGACATTATGGGAAGCGGATGTGGCTCATTTGATTGGGCTCCCATCTACCATATGGGAGGCCCTGGGTTCAATTCCCGGGGCCTCCTGGTGAAGGTAAGCTGGCCTGTACCACGAAGAACTGGCAGCCTGCACCATGAAGAGCTAGCACAACAACATGACGCAATAAAGGGAGATGAAGAGAAGAGACAGTGAGAGACACAGCAGACCAGGGAGATGAGGAGGCTCAAGCAATTGAGTGCTTCTCTCCCACACTGGAGGTTGCGGGATTGGTTCCCAGTGCCTCCTAAAAGAGAAAGATGAGAAGGAAAAAGACAAGCAGACATGGAAAGAACACACAGCGAATGGACATAGAGAGCAGACAGCGAGCACAAACAACAAGAAGGATGGTGGAGAGAAAAAAAAAATAACATTATCCCTCAGCAACTCTAACATAGGTACATAACAATGATTGAAGTCATAAAATGGAATAAAAACTGTATTAGTCAGCCAAAAGCCTGTTGATACAAAGTACCAGAGGTCTGTTGGCTTTTATAAGGGGTATTTAGTTGGGGAAAAAGCTTACAGTTACAAGGCCATAAAATGTCCAACTCAAGGTTGCTTTCTCACCAAAGTCAGTTGCCACGTGTTGAAGCAAGAAGGTTGCTGATCTCTGGCTGGTCTCACCTTCCTGGGCTTCCTCTTCTTACTGAGGCTCCGTGGGCCCAGCCTCTTGAGGCTTTGTGCTTAAGTGATCCTGTAGTCTTTTCTCTCCTGGCAGGGCCTCCTATGTCAGTCCCAGTTTTTCTGCTTTCTTCCCAATCTCAACTGTAAGCTATCAGGCAAAATGGTTCATCTCTCCCTGGGGCCTCAGCTGTTTGAGCCTTCTCCTTTTTGTCACATGGCAGGATCAAAAATGACAGAGCTCTCTCTTCCTGTGTATCTGTCTGTCTGTGTTAGTGTCCAATTAAAATAGACCCAGCAAGGGGGCAGAGACTCAACCTGAATCATGCCCACTAATGTAGTCAAATCAAAACCCCCAATCTTAACAGGTGATCCAATCAAAGTCCCCTCAACTGAATTTAATGTAATCAAAGGGTATCACACCCAGAGGAATAGATTAGTTTACAAACATAATCTTTCTCTTTTTGGCATCCATAAAAAAATCTCAAATTGTCACAGAAACACTTATTAAAACATATAGTCTTAGATGGAAATGTTTGTTATAATATAAATTTTATTTGGTTTGTATGCAATTAAATTTCAAAATTGCTAAAATGTATTTGAGCTTTAGACTATAACATATATTGTAATAATTGCTAGGTTGAAGTTCACCATGTAAAAAGGGGGGCATGGATTTACATTGCAAAGGTGTCCACAGTGTTAATAGTGACATTCTTTCATTGACAGCTGACATAAATTCATTTTGAGTGAATATTTTAAGTAAAAAAAAATCCCTTTTTTGAAAAAGGGGACTTAAATGTGGTTTGCATTCTTATGGTTCCTTCAGTGCTTCTGGCTATTCCCAGAGGTTTTTTTTTTCTCCTTCTCCTTCTCCTTGTCCTTCTCCTCCTCCTTCTCCTCCTCCTCCTCCTCCTCCTCCTCTTTCTCCTTCTCCTTCTCCTTCTCCTTCTCCTCCTCCTTCTCCTCCTCCTCCTCCTCCTCCTCCTCCTCCTCCTCCTTCTCCTTCTCCTTCTTCTTCTTCTTTTCTTTCTCTCATTTGAGTCTCAGCACACATTTAATTTATGATGCTTCTGACCTGGTGTGGTTTGCAAGCTTTCCCAGAAATAAGACCACCGTTGAACTACCACAAAAGTATAAATGAATATTTTAATGCCACAATCTTTCCTGTTGCCCGTGGAATCTCTGCTTAAATGAATCAAGTTTTGAACCCTAGGATGAGACAGAAAATGAAAGCATGTTGTTTGCCAGGACACTGTGGGTTTATACTGATGTGTAACAAGTTGATTTGGAATACTGGAATTTCATTCTATTCTGTTTTTTCCTCCTCTTCTTTTGTAAAGACAATTATTTAGTCCCAGGAAGGATCGTTCAGTTATATAAAATTTTGTTTTATAAAATATCATGGCTCCATTCATGATTTTGTCTTGTTCTTCTGTTGATATACACAATGTTCAGAGCTCTTGTATTTGGAAGGATGGAAGGAGCCAGACTTTGAAATAGTGTCTTGGTTTCATTGTGTTTTTTTTTTTGTTTTTTTAAACTAAAGCTATCTAAAGCTTGTGAATTAAACAATAGATTTCTAAATAAAAAAAATATATAGTGCAAATGCAAAATGCTAGAGTATTTCAGAGAATGAAGAAAAAAACCTGTATTATAATGGTAGTATATTTGAAAAAAATTGGTATTATATTTGAACTTGATGCTAAAACATTGACAAAGAGAAAACTTTGTTTTAGTTTCCTAGGCTTTTTAAAGCAGATACTTGAAATGGCTTGGCTTTAAAAAATGTGATTTTGTTTGCTTAGAATTTGAGCCTGTGAAAATGTCCAAATCAAAGCATCAATAAGGCGATGTCTTGTTCCCCAAGACCAGCTGCCTGCGATCCTTGGCTCCTTTGCTACACGGCAAGGCACATGACAGTGTCTTGGTCTCTCCCTTCTCCTCTGGGGTTTGTTGATTTCAGCTTTTTGCTTCTGTGGCTTTCTCTCTTATTTAATCCTGTTTATAAAGGACTCCATTAAGAGGACGAAGGCTCACCCTTTATAATACAAACCTGGGCCATGACTTAACTGAAATATCTCATCAAAAGATCCTACTTACAATAGGTTTACACCCACAGGAATGGATTAGCTTTAAGAATATGATTTTTCTGGAGGTACATACAGTTCCAAACCATCACACTTTTGTTGGAGAGACATTACTTTTTTCAAGATACCAGGTAGTTACTGCAAATCAACAGCATCATAGCAACCTGAAAAATAAAGAGTACCTATTAAATATAACATGCTAACTTCTTGGGGTGGGCTGTAAATTTAAACCACAACCATCACAGATATCACTTGTGAATCATAATCATGTCTTTATTCAGAAAAGCTAAGATAGATGCTACATCTAATTTAAATTATATGAAACATCTCAGAAATTGCCAAGCAACACACCTCCTCAAAGCATAAATAGAATATTGCAAACTATCTTATAATAAGGCAGTTAAATCATCTTAAGATATTGGATTTCTTTTGCTTGCTCAATGACAATCTATAAATTCTGGATAAAATCACTGAACCTGAAATATGTGAAGAAAACAAGTGAGGAATAATTGTGTTTCACATGTAGAATGTGATATGATGGGAGACAAATGTTATCTACTTTAGATTCAATCCCAATTAATGAAAAGCGAGTGTTACATAACTCACCAAAGAAATTAATTTTTCCTGAAGATGATGAACTTGATTAAAATATATCTTGATCATTGTTGATGCATAAACTTTATGCTAAAATTTTCCAGTTCTTGCCAGTTGTTTCTAATGTGGTGTGTTAAGGCCAATAGGCTGTCAGGTGTCAACTTTCTAAAGATCATATTCCATGTGGGAAAATGTGCAGTGCTCTTTCAGCAGAAAGGGAACTGTTTATTCTTTGCAGTATGTAGTTGCCGCAGACTTCTTATGAACTTAATATCTCTTCACAAAAATGAGTGGCTGACTCATTTTCTGCCAAAGTTCCTTTGTCAGGGTAGAATGAAATATAAAAGCTGTCAACTAAATTTTGACAGTAATAAGTACATGTAGAAACAGTCATAAATTCCTTTTTCTGTGGCGCTGGGTCTAATCTTTCATCTAAAATCTCTGTTCTATTGTACCTATTCATGGGAGTCTTTTTTGCCTATTTTCATGCAGTCTACCATTTCATGCAAGGAATTCAAAATGTAGTTAGTGGAAAAATAACTTAGAATTTGTGATACTGTTTTCTTTGCCACTGTTCATTCTCCTTTCTAACCTCCCACCTTACTGTAAGCCTGGCTAGAACAGGAGCAGAGAAAAGACATGCACTAAATCTCTATAAAAGAATGGCTATCCCTAGGATTTATAAAAATTAATTTTTATTAATTTCTTTACTAGACAAAACTTATAGTTTCTAAATGCAAATGGTTCAAAACAGAAAAAAAAAATAGTAATAAAATGTCAGATAATATAGCCTTGAAAATTTTAACTTTATCCCATGAAAATGTCAGTGATGCTTTTGAATCAAAAGTTTAATGGTACCATATGAAATGCAAGATGAAAAAATTCCAGAAGGCTATTATATTTTAGCTAACTACATAAAAGATCAAAGTTTATATCAGAATATATATATATATTTTCACATGACTTTATATTTCTAAGTTTACTAACCCTTTCTCACTGAATTCTAAGAGTAGTCAGAAATAACATTAAGCACTATTAAAACATTTTATAGAACTATGAAACTTGACTTTGGTCGCCCTTTGGGATTTATCCAGATGGGTGTCTTTTATGGAAATTTGGAAGTTAAAAAAAAAAAAACAAAACAACCAAGCAGCTAAGATTGGGAACAAAGTAATCTCTGAAGTCTGAGTCATAGGTTCTTCATATTTTAGACTGACTTATATGGGAAACCACGAAGCCAAGAGAAGCTATTGTAAACTGAGGGGACTTAGTAATTTACATTGGTTATGCACATTTCCACTCTTTCCAGAAAGATTCAATAAACATTCTGCGTACCCAAAATTGCTGATCTTAATTTTAAAATTTTTTGCCAGAAAATTATTCTCTAAACAGATTTCAATCATAACTTTTTAATTTATTCTGCATTCACATCTTATTAAGTATCTAGAATATGTTATAGTTTTGATTATAATTGGATAGATACATATTTTTGGATCAATATTTAGGATGTAATTATAAATACCCAAGCCAATTACCTGTTTAGACTTACCTGATTATCTAATTAGTTAGTTCTAGTAACCTATGAATAAATATTTATAGACCATGCACTGTACTTAAATCTTTTAAACCTGTCAGTCAAGATTTAGAAATGAATGTGTGTTGTGTGCATGTGTAGACATAGATACATATCTACTTAGTATTTTTAATGAAATTTGTGTATTTATTTGCTTAAGATATTTTATCATCATAGGCAAACATCTCTTGCCTTATGGCATTAGCAGACATGCAGGCATTGGGAAAGAATTAAGACCATGTATAGTAAGAGTGAATGTTCACTGAATTTAGGATACAGATAAGGAACTGTTTATAAAAATAATGGATATGGGGCCATGCAACATATTAGGATGTCAAGGACACTTCATAGAAAAAAACAAAACAAAACTGGGAAGCCATTGCAGAAGAGGTGTCTGAATACAACAGGAAGTTAAGAACTGCTATACGCATAAGGTAGTTCCTGTGTAGTTAGGCATTCATTACTACTGTGTCCCTGTCTGTTAAATGAATCTGATAATAGTGCAGGAAAGTCATGGGATCTGCTATAGGAAATATGCACCTATTACATAAGCATGGGTTACAGTCATTTGTGGGGCTAGGATCATCTCTATGGAGTTAATTATGAAATTCTAGGGCTCTTCTCTGCTGCTAATCTAGGCAGTCAATCATTTCCAGAGAAGGGTACTAGTGCTGGAAAAAGAAGTCTTTTTTTTTTTTTTTTTGTCTAATTGGGTACTTTTCATAGAGGATGTAAAAATAGCGTATGAAGGGAAGGCTTGCAGGGTTAGGTGAGTCAAATATGAAAATAACATCATTTTGAGTTATTTTGTACTTTTGGTGCAGACTTCAACAGAAAGATCTGTGGGCAAATGTACATGCCAACTTAAACTACACTTTAATGGGACTTGAGTTGAAAATATATGCATGTAATTTTACTTTATTTTAATTTCTTAGAGAAAACTGTATGTAATCATCTAGGCATTCTAGGAAAGTTTGATAGGATTTTATTGCACTGTTTTTCAAAGGACAGTGATTGTTTTATGAATAAAAATCTAAAACACAAGGAAAGACAAGATCAATAATTAGAAATAGTGGTTATCTCATGACATTGGGAGATGGCAATAGCATTTCTGTTTGATGCCCCTGTGTTTAGAAGATATAAAAGGTTAATATAGGCTTTAAAAAGGCAAATGATGGGCAGGTGTGGGATAGGGTGTAACCAATACGGGCTCACGTAAGAAGCTGCCATGCATTGCTAATGAGATGCAGTCAAAAGGCTG
This sequence comes from Cabassous unicinctus, assembly GCA_029593785.1. Taxonomy (NCBI): domain Eukaryota; kingdom Metazoa; phylum Chordata; class Mammalia; order Cingulata; family Chlamyphoridae; genus Cabassous; species Cabassous unicinctus. The sequence goes on along the minus strand of JAQZBX010001090.1, from coordinate 18,737 downwards.
CCTGCAAGTTCTCAGGCTTCAGATGTTGTATGGTAATCGGAAGGCCTGGAATTCCTTTTTGAACTACTTTAGTGAGGAGCTACATTTATAAGAATTTGAGCACTCTACAAATACGCACACTTCTAAGATGCCATCATAGTAAGAACCAACAGTTTGGTTACATTTCAAGGAGAAAGTCTACACTGAAATGAACATTGAGAAAAAACTCAATTTAATGATACCCTGGAGTATATTCTTGCTTCATATACTGCTATTTTCATTACAAGGTAAGAATTTACATTAAATTTTTGCCATAATTTATTGCATTTTAGTCTCTCTTGTAATTTATAATAAACATTTCCCCCTTACACTGTAAACACTTTGAAATCATTTGAATGATATATACTAAATGACATCAGATCATCTTTTGGAAAATTCTTAATTATGTTGATAATTTGGAACTTTTAGTTTTTGGTTTTTGAAACTTGTTTTTCAAAGGCCAGCTAGAACTATGCTTTTAATATGATATATAGCTCTATTGGAAAAAGCTCTGACTCGAAATTTCTCTTCTAAAAGCTGATTTAAAATAATTGTCCATATTTAATTTAAACATTTGAAAGTTTAAAGTAACTAAAGAAAAATTTTCTTCATAACATCAACCCTAGGAATGATTAAAAAAAAGATGTTTTTAGAGTAATTATAACATTTGAGGATAAGAATTTATTGTCAATTTTTTATAGCAATTTTATTTTTAAATTAATTTCTATAAAATATTTTTATGAGGAAAACATTTATTTACATTCAGCTGCTAATTTTTAACGATTGGAAATGGTGCCTGTTGGGGAAATAAGAGAAATAACTGAAATGTGAAAGACTAGAGAGGTCATAGAAGTTATCTTCCAATACTGGGAATGACTGAAACACCAAGGAGAAAGATGTCATAGAGCATTGAGCTGGAGGGCACTCTAGAGATCAACTTGGCCAACACCATCATTTTGTGTTGTGTTTGTTAACTTGGTTAGGGTTGGCATTTCCTAAGTGGTAGGATCAGGACTAAAATTTGGATCTCTGACTCCAAATCCAGTGCTTGTTCCATTGTTTTACTTCACCTTGTAAATCTATGTACACTGCCCATTCTCTCTGGATTATCAGTCACTCCAGTGTCTTACAGGGATTTTGTGGTCACAATCCTCTAGAAAATGCAAAATAACTAAAGCAAAAGTCAGTCTAATTTTTAGAATTTAGGTTAAAATGATCTGTTAAATAACCAGAATATGTGACCAAGATATTTGGATAATATTTTTTGTTCTTAGATAAATATATGTATTTATCAGTATTTCTTTACATTCTGACAGGATATATTTGTGCATCATCCATCTTGAAAGGAACATCAATGTGAGTAATTCTTGTTCTTTATGTCCTCTAAAACATAAGGTTAATGGGAATGAGCAAAGTTCAGCAGATAACTATCTCTAAGTTTATATTTTTGAAAAATATGGATGACATATTTTACAAAAATAGTCATGAGAATTAAAAAGTATTAGGCATTTCATTATCTCCTTATTTATGAAGCAAAACTCTTTCCTTTCATTTTAATTACAAGAGGAGTTCTTGGTGGTGTCCAATAACTGTAGCTCCTAAGAAGATACTACTTTTACCTCAAGGGTTTGTAAAGAAGTTGTATTCGGTAATTTCCCCCTTTAAACTGTTGTTATTAATATATACTTATTGATTCCTTACGTTCTGTATATTTAACATGGAATAAAATGTTTTAATGATAAAAAGAATAAAATGGTTCTAGCAGTAAATAATGAAAATCATTTTGAATTAAACTGCTTTGCTTAATGAAAAGCAAAATTTTATTCACCATTGGTTTTGATGAATCACAATTTGAAGTCCTTACTCATATTGATGTTAATCTGCCCTTTATGACATGGAGAGGGAGAGATTAAGTATTATGTTTGAAAAAAGGAATGGTAATCTTGACCAATGCTTACCTCACCAGTTTTATGAATTCATGTGGAGAAAGTAAGTGTTGATGCTACAATGTTACATTATTTTGTTTTGTTTATTTCTCTTTCTCAAAGCTCCTTCCTAAAATTCAGTTTACATAAGAGACTGGAGAGATCTGGGGACATTCCCGAATTTTGTAAAATGAGACCTTGCTACCACCCAAATCTAAACCCTCCAAAAAGGGGAGGGGGCCCTTTCAAATGTTAAACCAAGAAAGACCTCTTTGATAAAGTGATGGAAATCAGGAGGAAAACACCAGCTCTCTCTTGGGAAAGGCTTGTTCAGGTTGCCTTGGGGCCTTTGACTATACAAGTTCCTTTTGTTTTCTTCCAGAAACGGGTTTAATGAAAATCGACAGAAAAGGGCTCTTTTAGCAGCACAGGTAGGTTATGCCACAGACAGAGAGAGAGGCAGAGAAATAATCCATTCTGCTGTGGGACTCTGCTGTCACTTCAACAATGAAACCTTTGTGGAGGGGAATAAAATGCTAAAAACAAGATAGGAAAGAGGAGGAAGAGGCAAAGTAACTTGTCTAGTGCTTTTCTGTGATCCTTAAATTCACCGGCATTTCCGTTAACTTTTTGGAAGTGAACTGCTTTTTTACCTATTGATATGTTCACATTATTTATGGAGATTTAATCTTATCTGCTTGTCATAAAATTTGAATTGGCTTTAAAATTAAGCACAATATCAATTAGGACAATGAAAACAAAACAAATACGAGCAAATAGGAGCAGAGAAGGGTGAAAATGATATGAATTAAATACTGCAAAAGGGCATCAGAGGTGTCCTGGTGTCCTGGCAGACAGCTTTTATATTGCCTGATATATCTAAATTACAGGCACCTCTGGAGAGGTAGCCTGTGGTGTGGTGTGGTGTGGTGTGGTGTGGTGTGGTGTGGTGTGTGTCTGTTGGGGTGTGGGTGGGGTGCACTGAATTCGTGGATCCATTTAAGTCCCCAGCCCTTTATATTGGATAGCGTAATAGCAATATCTTCAACTATGGTTTGCATATGCAAATGGTGGGCTTTTTAAAAAATATTGTTTCTCTGTAAAAAGTGGTTGGTAAAATAGAAATTTTAATAAATAAATAGAGAATCTTCAAGGCATTTCTTTGGGAAGTTAGATGATTTGAGTATTTATGTAGCAAACAACTTAAATGTTCAAGTAGGTCTTTGCCAAATGCTAGGTTGCAAGCAATTTCTACTGGTATTTTCTACTGGTATTTTCTGATAGATGCCCAAATTTGTATAATTTATGGTATTAATGGAAGAGAATTAGGAGATGAAAGAAAGACAGATTTGATAAGCTGTTGTGAGAGTTTAGAAGATAGAAGTAATTTTTTCTTATCAAGAGTAGAGACCATACTACAATGGAAAAAGGGTTGACTATAGAATGGAAACTATATATATATATATATATATATGTAATTCCTATTTAAGGTCTTATTTTAATTTTTAATATGATATATGTTTCCTGCATGGTTTGTGTCCTGAGTCATTGTCTGCAGGACTCTGAGAAGCTGTGGGAATATGCAGGTGCAAGCTTGAGGCCCAGCTACATCTCCAACGTCATGGAATGGGATTGTATATTACCAGGCAGAGCCCTATACTCCCTTAGGCCATCTGGACAGAGCCCGGAGAGAGTGACCTCCCAGGGTATCCATGTTGGAACAATACATTTTTTAAGAGTGTTTTGTATACTCACTTACTTATGTATCATGTGAAGTAGTTGAAATGATTTTTCTCTAAGAAATTTAAAGTACAGTTTTGTCAATAGAGCATATTAATCCCAAAGAGCATAAGTATGACTCAGTAGAAAGTATGATTTTGAGAAAAATTGCATTTTGGTGAACCCACTAGATTGAGGAATCTATAAAATATTCCCTGAAGTTGTCCCATAAAGTGACCTATTGATGGTTATATTATTGTCCATTTAGATGTTTTCAGAATTTGTGTAATTTATCCCAAAGGAGTTATGTTAATTCTATCCCTTCTGTAATAAGTAACATACTTACCTTGTCTTGATTTCCCTTTTGGAGAGAATGAAGAGAAAGATGTTCCCCTTTCTATTTCATGTAGCTAGAGAGCATGCCTCAAGATCATTTGAAATCTGCACAAGTTTTAAAAGGAGAAATGCTAAAAAAAGACAATGAGGTCATAATCATGCTTTGTACTGTTTAGGATTGGAATTTCATCTCTTATAGGGCCATTCATTCTTGCCCACAGATTCAGTCCCCTGCTCTAGGAAAATAGAGCACTGATGAATAGATATCCGTGCAAGTAAGGAGTAAAAAAATATGTAGGTAATGAGGTGAACAATGAGCAAGGAAAGTTAGACACAGACTTCTTTGAATGGTGTATTTGTATGCTGTGCTTATTTTCCATGTAAAGACCGTATTTGTCTTTGCTTCTCACAGGAAGGAAGAAGAATGTGCTGTCTTCCTTTATCAGTTATGGTGGATGTATACACCCTCTCCTTTACATTACATTTCATACTAAAAATTCTCCTCCTGAAAGCAGGTCCTGAGATAGACTTAGGTACAAGTTGTTTATTTGGGAAGTGATCCTGAAAAGTGCAAGTGAAGGAGAGAGGAAAGTAAGACAAGGAAGGGAGAGAGGACAGTGCAGACCACGTTAACAAGGGGCTTCCTGCTGTAGGTACTTGGTGCTTTATCTTGTTAGGAACCATCTAAGGGACCCTGCAGAATGTCTCAGAATGTTTCTTCAGGGGATGGGGAAGCTGAGGTATTTATCCACAGACTCTGGGGGCCTTAAATCCCCTGGAAGCTACTTTCTGTGGTCCCTCTTGCTTGGACTCTGCCATTAGGCAGAGACCAAGAGAAGTTGGTGTTTGAAGTTGGAGGTTCTCAATCTGCACAGAAATAGAATTCTGAGGTGGGCATAGGGAGGGAAGCGGGTGGAGTGGGTGATGTGAGGAGGGGCATCAACTATGTCTGCTCTGGCCATGGTTCCACATAGTCTTGAGAGGCAGATACCTCCCATTTGAACAATGTCTTTTTTTCAGTTCACTTGGCATGTGCTGACAACATACCAGAGACTGTGCTAGAGATATAACATAAATATCTGTGCTTTTATCTAGAAACTCAATGTCTAATGGAGGTAAGCGTGTAAAGATGTAATTTGTGTGCAACTGGTTCATTGAATCTAAGATACAATCAATTATTTGCCATTATTTATGTGAGACAGAAATAAAAATTCTAATTATAAATGTAAGGTTGCATTCTGAGCTTAAAGACATTATAAAGGGAAAACTCTGTTTTTGTGTCTTAGCTCAGTGAAATGTATTGTGATTGATGGGTTGCTATGGGAACTAGAAAGAAAGCCTCTAACATAGACTAGTGTGTTAGGTAGTCATTCTAATCTCTAAGGCGAAGATATGGCCTGGGCTGGATGATGGTCTATGAAGCAAAAAACAAATTACATATTTTTGCCTTGGTCTAGTGTTGAATATATTCCGTTTTTGCCTAGTAATAAATATAGGAAACATGCTATAAACCAGGCACTGTTCTTGATGCTACACTTATTTCATTTAATCTTCACAATTCTGTGAAGCAGGTACTGTTACCATTCTGTTTTATAGATTGGGAAACTGAGGCTGAGCAAGTTAAAGAATTTGTTTAAGGTTATACACTTGTGTGAGGCAGAGTTGAGGCGAGCTCACCTTCTGTTGAGCATCATAGATAATTAATTGTTTGGTTTCCTCTACAGGACTGGCATAAGACATTTTGGAGCTAATGGTGGAGGATTCTGGTGTCTAGAAGTAATGGTGGCTGTGTTAAATTTAGGCAACCAAAACAATATGGCTGAAGAAAGAATAAGAATTGCTGTCCTAGGGCAATCAAGGTCATAGACTGTTGAGAGTCTAGCCTAGTTTGAATACAGAGTCAAGGGGAAAGGGGGAGATCGACAGCCAGGAAAAAACTTGCCAGGGAGCAGGAAACAATGAACATGAAACCAATGGTGTGGAGCAGGGAACTTAGAAAAGAATCGTCAAATGGTAAAAGAGCACAGGGAGTTCTTTTATCTGGTTTGGGACAGCTTTGCCTGTTAAAAGAAAAAGTACTGAGCTGGAAAATGTCAAAATAAAACCTCACATAAGAAAGGAGACCAAATCTGTTGAGAAAGGACTTTGAACCTGAGGTCACATCCCCCTTTCTTCTTATCCTTTGTCCTTCTCCAGGTTTCTTAACCTCATCTACTATGCGATTTGCCAACGTTGTGGTAAATTTTGAGTGTGTGTTTTCTTCTGGTGAACCTCAAAAATACTATTGGAGAGAACTTTGCCCCAGACCATACACTAAATTGGCACTGAATTGGTTTAATAATCCATAGTTTATTAGTTTTAATAATCCACAATTATTTGCTACTAAACCATTTTGACCTTTAACAATCTCATAGTTTCATCTGGGTGCTCAATTAAGATAAATCTCTTTATTGCTAATTTTCTATGTGTGGGGCACTCTGCTGAATGATTTACCTAGACTGTTTTAATTCATTGTCAAAACTCCACAATGAAGTAGGTACATTATTGTCCCAATTTTACAAATGGGAAAACAGATACGCGAAGAAGTTAGGAAACTTGCTTAAGAGTAAGTAATGGCAGAACCAGGACTCTATTCCAGGTCTGTTTGATGCTATAATTCGTGCTCTTAACCACTATTCTGAACTGCCTTTGGCTCTTTATAAACATATATTTAAATGGTCTATAGACTTTAAAGTGTTAGCTCTTTGGAGACAGGGTGACACACTGACATTGCAGCAGCAGATGCTTCTGTAGATAGTGTCTTCACAGATGTGCCTGCAGGCAGGTGGCATGCCACTGTCTGTACAAGAGCCCCTTGTGTTTTCTCCAGACCCATCTACATTTAGAAATGTCAGAAACCCTCCATTTCTGTAGTAAATGCAATCAGTTAATCCAAAAGTTAGACTCCAGCGAGACTTCTTTCACCAGTGGAGGAGGAGAAGGTAAGGCTTGTTAAAGTAATGTAAGAGGAAAAACCCAGGCTTGAATTTGGGTCTTTTAACCACAACCCCAAAGGACCCCTTTCTGCCTCAGCAAGAGTGCCTGAAAAACCCAGGGAAACAAAGTCAGCAGTTTAGGCTAAGTTCTATATTTGGAACTACTTTCCATATTTTCTAATTTTCATGATTGACTTGAATTGAATAATTTAACTATTTGGATTCTTATTTCTTTCTTCCAAAGTTTCAAGCAACTTCTCCAAGATATTTTTTCCATGATGCTATTTATTGGGGTGAGAGCAAAATAAAAGGTCAGTACTACACCTATGTTTTTATATTTGTTTTCTCAAAAGACCCTCTAGATGATATACTGAATCAACTATTACTTCCAGATAAAGCATGGAGGAAACTGAGGCAGGGTAATAATACTACTTAGGAACAATTTAAGTTCTGTTGGAAAAAAAATCTGAATTATTAAAAAAAAAAAAAACAACAACAAGGGTGAAGCACTTAAGAGAAAGCTGATAATGATATGGCCAGGGGAAGTATTATTGAATATCAGAATTTTTTTTTTTCTGGAATAAGTTACTTGCTGCTTGATTCTTTGGCATCCCTATTTTTGCATACCAATTTCACATTTTCATTAAGTAGAACACTGATGGTAATATGAAATTTACTTAGAGTGGTAGTTATGAAATGGAAATTCTAACCACTATGTTTAAAATAACAAATGATCCTCATTCTTTTTTTGGTTTAATATTTGTTTTCAGGGGAATAATGAGGGCAGTGAATAAATATTTAAAGGTGATACTTTTGTTAATCTAAATGTCTAATAGTCATTCATTGGAATAATGCAAGATTGTAAACTACATTTAAAATCTAAATGTAGATGTGCCCCTTAGAGAAAAAAACCTGCATTTAACTTTATGAAAATAATAAATTTTTATCTGCATTTATGAACAAAGTTAGAACAGCTCATTTTTCTTCAGTTAAGATATGTTTAGAGATCTGTACTTTTTTTTAAATCTAAAGAAACACTTTTTGGATCTTAGGATGGAAAAGAACTTAAGTGTCTTCCATGACCTTGACATATTCTAGAGAGGCTCAACTTCTTTAGTAATACTTTATGTTAACTCAAAGATGTTCTCTAGTTCTCCTGATGTGTTACTTAAATCCTTCCTGCTTGAGCTTTGCCAGTTGCCTCCTGTTTTCTCCTTAACAGAGAAAAATTTTTCATTGTGATTCATTTGCATTTTTAAGCTCACTCGAGATGATGGCAAAATTAGGGGTAGAGCCATGGTTATTTTTTCCTCTTTGTAATATAATCCTTTATGGTGACTTTTCTGTGCATGAATAAAAGAATATTTTTGCTCATGGCCAGCAGTGACTTTGGCTTCTGCCTTGTCAAAATGAAGCATGGGTCCAAAAGAATGCATCATTTGTAACTGAGCCTGAGAACTAATACACAAACTTCAAATGATATGTTTAATCATTCTCCTCACAAGTGGGACTTTCCTATAGAGTTTAATACTTTGCCTAATCCCTTGAGCTAATTCTTTAATACAGCACTTGCTCCTGAAGAAGGAGATGATCTGATGTGCAGCCAGTGCCAAACTCCATCAATGGAATAATCTGTAACATGTATATTTCTGGTTCTCATCATCTAGGACGGGGACTCCTTACATGGGAACTTGATCTTTCAATTGCTTAAAGGAGGCTGACCTTTGCTGTCAGGTATTCTGATGTGAAAGCCTGTCTTTTTTGCATCACAGCACACACAATGAAATGAATTAGGGACTTGACAGGTTTAATTTCTTTAGCTCATCAAGGCAAAAGCCCCAGGGTTCTGTTTGAGTTAATAGTGGTTGCGATTAGACCAAGCTAAATCTTGATATGTTTATTAAAACTGATGCATGCCAGAAGATAATTTATTTTTAAATTTAAGTTTATTTTTTTGTTCTACAGGTTCTTGTCCTTATGAATGCCTTAATGGAGCTTTCTGTTCTAAGACTGGTACATGTGACTGTCAGATATTTCAGGCACTTGGGACAAGGTGCCAGATTGGTAAGTTTCAGGGATACTTAAAAGAGAATTATGAGATACTGAGGAGAACATTAAGCCATAATTTGCTTTAGCAGCATTCATCCATTGAGAGTTGAGACAATCATATTGTATATTAATTAGAGGTGCCCACAACTCATTCTGGTATTTGAGGTAATATAGAAACAAGGTGTAAGAGTCAGATATGTCCACCTTCCCTTCTCATGGATCTCTACTTTTATATTTCCTCAAGTACTTTTTCTACTTTAGATAGTACTAGCTCATTAAAATGAGGTTCTTATTCATTTTTCTTTTGCTTTATAAATTAAGTGTTTTATTTACAGCTATTCTTTTTTTTTTTTTTGCTTCAAATTAACTGGGTTTTCAATAGCTAAAATAGAAAAAGCAGAGAATGTTCTCAAGGGCAGGACATTTTTGAAAACTCTTTTTATGCACAGTGTTTAGGATGCGATCTGGCATGATGATTAATAAATATTCTTTTGTTCATTTGTTTAATGAGTGTTTATTGACCACTAGTAGATCCTAGACAAGGCAAAGGGGATACAGTCATGAACAAGTTAGACATACTCCTGCCCTCCTGGAGGTTACAGTCTGAAGGAGCGGACCAAGAGCAACAGATATGCAAACAAATTATACTTGTGACATGTGCTGTAAGGAAAGTACAAGATGCTATGAGAAAATGCAACAGTGGAAAGGAGTGCAGTGAGTGAAGAATGTCCTGAAAAATGAATCACTCTGTTTTGCCCTGAAAGGCCAAAGTTGGCCAAGGCCAATTAGTTTAGGTAAACATTACAAAAGTCAAAGATGCAAAGATTGTGCCTTAATTATCTTTATGTTCCCCATAGAGCATATTGAAAGTTTCACACAAATTGAATGCTCAGTAAATGCTATTAATTTCCATATTATTTTTAAAGGGAAGGGTCTAATAAATAAGGATAAAATAGATGACATCACTGGGCTAAGAAGGGAGGTAGGCATGACAACAATAGGATATGAAGCTATATGATTGAGGAGAAACATTGCTTGAAATTTGGCCAGAGCTGTGGTCATGAATTCCTCAATTCCAGCATACTTTGGATTATTCATGATTCCCACCCCGAGGGCCTGGACATATATACATAATTTTTGTCTGGTTATTTTTCTAAATGGATATCTTAAGATAATTTTGAAAGAACTGTAGAGGCTGGAACACTCTCATACTGCCCTACTAACTTTTAGGACACTCAACAGTAGCCCTACCACTTTCCTTAGCCATATCTCCCTCCCCGCCCTCCCCCAGGCTACTCTTCCTTTCTTCTAATCTTTTTTTTGGAAACAAAAATTAAAGAAGTTGCTAACTTAGATCCTTTCTTTACAACAGATTTGAGACCTTGTTTTTGTTCAGAGAAGTTTGATAGTTTTGAAGCACTTGGCAATTTTATGTCAGTATTTTTTCTGTGATATAGAGCATCAAATAAGAAAATACATATTTTGATGAAAATTAGAATCACCTACCGTGCCTGAAGCTTGCTAGAAAGATGTATAGTTTATTTTATTCTACTAAACAGTATCCTATTTCTTTTCAGTCCCAAACATGGGCAAAAGCAGAGATGGGATTTGCAAAACCTGGGGGCAATACCACTTTGAAACATTTGATGGCATCTACTATTACTTCCCAGGAAATTGTTCTTACATTTTTGCAAAGGACTGTGGTAATTTGGAGCCTCGGTACACTGTATGGGTAGGTGATCTAGGACATAATTAACTTAAAAAATGATTTCTGGAAGATTGTTTATTTTTAAATTGTTGGACAAATGATGAAAATATTTAATAATCATAGCATGAATATCTAGGACCCTGACTGGGAAGGAAAGAAGTTGGTACTTAATGGAATGGACCCATTTTGTGGCTAGATTAAGTCTAGTTCCACAGAGAATAGGACTGTGGGAGGTAGGGTTTAGATCTATGTGGGAGGGGCTTACTGACTATGCAGAAATAGCTATATCAGGGATATCATAATATCACCCCGAGTCGATAGTCCCATTCTTCAGGGTAGTTTTAGAACATTTTTGAAGAGGGAGTGGGTTTAGCCAGCAACCATATTATTCATACTTGTTTTCCTTTTTGACATCCCCACTGTAATGCCCACATGGTTTGATTTTTTAAAATGTTTCCCTTAGGAACCTGACATTCATGAAATGGAGCACATGGATTATATAAAATATAGAGCAAGGTAGCTAATTGGTAGATAGATTCATACCATAGGATTGAGCTTGTGGAATAATATTTAGCTACAGAAGTCTTGATTCAAAAGAATTCTTGGGAGACCATCTCAAAATGCAGGTTGCATAGCTGCCTTAGTTGAAATAATGGTCTTAGGGACTTCTTTTCCTGTCCAATTTCCTTCTCTCAACTTTTAGGACATCTCAAAGCACTACCAGGAAACTGCTGTGCTGTCCTTTTCCAAAGCTAAACTCTTTATAGCCATCATTAGTTTCAACTTCTGTTTCCTTTTTCCCTTCTAAATTTTGTTAGAGTTGTCTGAATTCTTCTCTTCTAGGTGATGCAAATATTAAAAGCAGGCCTTGAAGGTTTTTAAGAGCAACAAATCCTTGTGACCCAGAAAGGAAATGAAGTATATTCAAGTTAGCTTATGAGGCATAAGGATACAAAATTAGAGATCTCCCTAGATAGGGAAGTGAGTGGAATGGATCTTTCAGTGCTTATAGGTTCTCAGTGGTCTCATTGTCCTTTACTTCTCCACGATCTTACTGGATCTTATCACTCTAACACCCTTTGACTTCCTCATTGAAATGTTCTTGTCCAGTGTCTCATCCTTTTGAAGATTAAAGTGTCAACCAGATAATCTATCCTTTGATAATAAGACACAATGTTGAATTATGCTTCCAAGATTAATAGATATTGTTTCTGTTTGGCCCTGTTCTGCCTGGTGGTATTTGGCTTCAAGTCAACACACCCATTTATTTTAAATGCCATCTTTCCCCTGATTATAAACATAGTATACTTCTTTTGTGGAAAATTTGGAAAATTCAGGGAAGTATAAAAATAATGTTAGAATTATAGGTAAGAGTTAACAGCTTCATGTATTTCGTTCTAGACTTTTTCCTCTGGATTTTTTACATATTAAAATTGAAATCATACTATGTATAATTTACTGTCCTACACTTTCACTTTGACTTTTATGAAAATAAGATATGTATATAGTATAAAAGATTTCAGCAAAGACACATGAAGCAAAAAATAGCCCCTGCCTCTGTTTACTCCCCATAACCTGCAACTCCTATAGACAAATATTTCAACTCTTTTAGCTGTTTCTTCTGGCTTTTGTCTGCATATGTCAAAATAATGTCATTATTTCTTTATCCACCCCCCTCCTGCCTCCCGATGGCTCCCTCATCTGTTTGCTTGTTTTTTATCGTTGTCTGCTCATTGTTTTCTGTTTTTTTTTTTTACTGGGAGGTCCTGGGGATTGAACCCAGGTCCTTCCATATGGGAGACCGACACCCAACCATTTGAGCCACATCCGCCCCACCCCCCTGCTTATTGTTTTTGCTCTTTTTCTGCTGGTTGTTTTTTTGCTCATTATCTGTCCATTGTCTGTTTTTTCTTTAGGAGGTACCGGGAACTGAACCCAGGACTTCCCATGTGGGAGGTGGGCACTCTACTGTTTGAGCCACATCTGCTCCCCTATTTATTTCTTTATAAAAAATTAGACATTATTCATTCACTTCCTTTAAGGGAAAATGAAAAATCATCTCAGTACACCACCCTTCCTGCCCCTAATAAAGACACACACACACACACACACACACACACACACACACACACACTCTCACATACGATCACACACACCCTTTCCTCCCCTTCTCCCAATAGAATTATAGCACCATTTTTGGTTAAATCCATATGTGGTTTTTACATTATTGTCACTATGTAAATATTGTTTAGAGCTGGATGAGCTCAATTGGCTATTATCATCTTACTTCTTGTGCATTTTATTGAGTTCAAAAGAATTCTTGGCCAATTTTTTTAAACTTAATTTTCAATACTTCATCACTATTTTTTTCTTCAACCTCTCTATTTCTATAAAACTCTTATTAGATTGGTCAGACACATTAGAAAACTTATGTTTCTTTCCCTTCCACAATGGAGACATCTTTTCTGTCCTGTTTTTTTTTTTCTTCTCCATATCCAATTGGTACTGGTTGCTTTTGGGAACTACTGGACAGTTAGCTTTTGGTACATCTTTCTACTGTTCCACTGTTCCCCTGGGGAATTTTATTTGTCTCTCTCCTGTATTGGTTTCCCTGTTTCTTGGATTCCCTCAAAGGTTTAGTGATTCTTGAATGTTCGTTTGTATTTGAGAGATGGGCTCCAAAAAGTTGATTGGGCTCTCTGAGTATAGGGATAGCGTTTGTTTGTAGTGATGAGAAGGGACTTCTTTCCTCTTTTGTCGTTTAGTCCCTTATCTTCATTGACTATATTTTCACATTGCTTCCTGGAAAGGGAATGTGTTTTCCTGAAAAAAGTGTATGGGAGGAAAAATTTTGAAACCTGGCTTATAATTTGGAAAGAATTTTCTCTTAGGATATTGAAGTCCAATCCATTCTCATGCTGATCCTTTTGCATACTACTTTCCCCCTTTCTGTCTCTGGATGCTTTTAGAACTTCTTTTTTATGCCCAGAATTATGACATTTCATATTTGTGTGCTTTTATTTATTTATATAATGATGTTATATTTTAAATTTTTCACTTATTATGTTGGGCACTCAATGGGCCCTTTCAAGCTTGAAAAGTCCTTCAGTTCTGGAATAATATATTATTTCTTTCTTAATTTCCTCTCTTTCTTGTTTTCAAAGTTCTATTCATAAGATATTGCAATTCCTGTACCTGAAATAATTGATCCCTTAATTTTCTTGTTGATTCTTGCTTATTTTTCATTTTTTATAGTTTTGTTCTACACTTGGGAGATTTCCTTCGAACTCTTGGATATTTATCTTCTAATGTCTCAGTTATGATTTCCTACTGTTGCATTTTCAGTGTCCACTAATTTCTTTTCATTCTTTGAATTCTGTTTTTAACAGCATTTTATTCTTCTTTCATGATAACCATATACTCAACTTTCTCTCTGAAGATATTAATTATGGATTTTTGGCAGTTTCTTCAGCCTCCTGAATTGTTTCCTTTGATTACTTTTGTTTTATTAGTTTCTTTACTTCTTTCTTTCATATTGCAGTCTTTCATAAAGTGACTAATAATTCTTGAATATTTGTTTATATTTGATAGTTAGGCTCTAAGAGCTGAGGAACCTCTGAATAGATGGATGGGACTTGTTTGTTTAGCAAGGTTGAGCAGGGAGCCTCTGATTTCATTAGATAAACCCACAATATTAGTATCTGTGTGTCTTTTCTCTGGAGCCACTTTGTTTCAACAGAGAAGAATACTTCAGTATGCTGCCTGGGGTCAGATGCTTGGACCCCTGGCTACTGCGGACATTTTGGGCATGCTCCTACCTCTGGCTTTTCATTGGTGATTCCCTGTGCCTGGAATGGTCTTCTCCCAGAGTGCTATATGGCTTGGCTTGTTTTCTCCCTTATTCATTTTTATTAAAATGTAACCTTTTCAGTGAGGTCTTCCTTGGCCACTCAGTCTAAAATTCTGCACCCCCTCTAATCTTTAAGACGTATTCTCCATGCCCTTTCGTTACTCCTTGGCTGCTGTCATCATCTAACACAGTATATATTTTGGTTATATATTTTTTATTAAAAGTCTTTCTCTGATAGAATGCAAGTTCCATGAAGGCAGGGATTTTTGTCTGCTTTGCCGACTGCTATATCCCCAGAATCTAGAACAGTGCTAGACACATAATAAGTGATCTGTAAATATTTGTTGATTAAATATTAAATCATACACAAAAAATTATTACGGTATTAAAATTCTATGTTATCATTGGTGATTTCTCCCATCACTTTTATGTTTAGAAAATCCTTTCCCATCTAAATAACCATCTGTATTTTATGACTTTATCTCAGTTATTTTATGGTTTATCATTTATATTTAACTTTTAATTCATCTGAAATTTTTAGTCTAGGGTATGAGAATCTATATGCATGTTCTCACTTCCTCTCTTTCCTCTTTTCCTCCTCTTCTCCTCTCTTCCTCTTTTATTTATTTGCTTTCTTTTTTCTTTTTACTAGTTAGTTAATTTTTTCAATTAATTATTAGCTGTTGAGGAATAATCTCTCTCTTCACCAAAGTGGGCAATTTCATTTTTAGTCAAGTAGTAGTCATTTTTGCAACCTCCGCTTATTGCTTTGTGCAGTGCTCCATTTAAGGCTTTATTTTTTGTGTTTCTAACATGAGAATAAAATGGATGTGAAAATTATATTTATATTTCTTTGTAATATTCTACAGTTTCTTCCTATTATTTCCAATAAATACTATATCACTTTAGAATGCAAATATCCTACATATAAAGACTCATAATATATGCTAAACTATTTGTTTTTTATAAAATAAATTGTTGCCTAATTTCTGAACTGAATATTTCTTTTCTCTCCATTTTCTTTGATATTTTAACTAGAGAAAATAAGATTTTCTTATAGTGATAATTTTGTGAAGTGTCATGTGACTAATGATGCTATAGAACTATAAACATACATTGCCGTTCTAGTAATTCAAATGAATTATTGAACTATACATGTATATGGTTGTTCTTGTTGGTTTCTATGCTTTCTTTTGATTTTCTCCCTTTAAGGTTCATAACAGTCCTAAATGCTTTGGTTCGGTATATTCTTGTTATCGGTCAATCAGCTTGTTCTTTTCAAACCAAGAGGAAATTCGAATTTATGGACATGAAATAAAAAAAGATGGAATCAGGTAAGATCTTATAAATGATATAATGAAAATAACACCATGGGTTATTTTCAAACATGTCACACTAGAAATAAATTGTGGAGAATAAGAAGAGAGGATTCCTTCTTCAGTGATAACTTTGACGTCATATCATACAGACATGAAAATTTCAGTAGGCACTGAGATCAATCAGGTAGCTAGAAACCTAACCACTTCAACTTTCCTAACACTTGTGTGAGATACAAATATGTTTATATAAGTGGAGATAGTATTATCAGATCCTTTTCTAAGAGAGATTGGGGAGAAAACTTCATAGTTCAACTCTTTTGATTATTTTTTGCCCTCTTTCTTTACTTTCTTTTTTCCTTTCTGCTGCTTAGCTTTCTTCTGCTTTGCTTTCCTTCCATCTTCTCTCCCCTCTCCTCCCCTTCCCTCTCCTTCCGTCCCCACTCCTTCCCAACCTCTCTCCTCTCCTCTTCTTTCCTTTCCTCCCTTTTTTTTAAAAGCAGAAACTTAAAATACAACTAAAGCTCTGGAAGTCCTTTTCAAATCTATGGAATGAGGTTTGGGTGTCCCTTGAGATTTTCCAGTTGTGTTCTGAGAAGGAGTCAGAGTCAAGAAACAAGGGCCTCTCTGAGTGAGATCAGAGAGGAGCCCAGCTCTCAGCTTCCTATTTGCCAAGAATATGATTTGAGAATTTTGGAGAAGGGGATATTTGTTTATTTGGTGGAAGATTTTATGTATTTTAAACTAGGAATACTATGGAAGAACCCACCCATCAATCTAAATAATTATAGAGAGAAGCTCAATTTTAAATATTTCTTGGCTGAGCTATGTCAGAAAAAGTAAATTGTGGGATGGAACAATTCTATCCCTCATTCAGAATTCACTACCAAGTGTTTTAACAATAGGGGTTCTTTCTAATAGCAACCTATGAAGCCTTTTTCTCAGTTTAGATTCCTCAGGAGGCAGCAGGAGTTGCAGAAAGGGTTTTGGCCTAAGCACCAGAAGAACTAGAAGCTAATTCTGGCTTCCTCAGGGTCAGGCAACCCAGGGCAGTCACTCTGACTCTCACGAACTTATTTTCTTGGCCAACTGGGTTCTATACTTCTGATTTTCTTATAAAAGATAGCTTAGCCATTTGAATGGGAAGATAATGCCTTTACATATGTATTTCCTGCAGCTGAATTTAAATAGTAATGTAGGATTCCTTACATGGGATTTTGGGTAGCATAACGGACAATTAAAAATATTATGTTTTATAAGTTAGAAATGCCATTCAAATAGGTTTACAAGAATATTAACCCTTTGTTAAATCAAGGGTATGCCATTTAATTTTAACTCAGAGAACACATTTCTTTCAGGATTTCCCAATTTATGAAGGAAGGAGGAAGATTTTCTTATTATTTGGTTAAGTTTCTTATACTAATGCTGCACCTGGCTTAGGGTTAGAAAGATGTTTGCCAAAGTGGGGTCAAATGTGTGACGTTCTGCTCACTGTGCCTTGTTTCCAGGAATTCAGCGACCCCACCTGTGAAATGAGTACTTTTGGTGCCTTTGAGCCCTTACACTTTTCAGTGTTAATCTGCACATAGTTAGCTTACAGTTTGAATGTTTCCTTCCTAGGTTGCTTAGAGTTTTTCTTAGAAATGTTGGAGATTGTCTAGTTTTAACTATTACTGCTCATCTCCTCTAGGATCCTTCTATGATATAAATTTCAGTTATAATCACAGTTATCAACCTTTCTTTTAAAAAATTGTGTATTTAATCAAATTTACTATGAAAGAGAACGAAAGGATGAATGACTGAATGACAAATGACCAAAGAAACAAACAAAATATCCACAACAAACTATTATCCTTCCATACAGTTAACATCCATTGCTATGAAATACCTTTATAAAACATGACTCACTTTTTTCCTGTTATGATCAAGCATAGTTTTATAAACTTGTGAACTCAAGACAAGTTATCTTTTTCAATATTATTTCATACTTACTTTTACTATGAATTCTTCATATTTATATTCTAAATCACATTATATTTGGCACTAGTAAGCCAGAGTCTCCTTATTTATTCTCCAATTTAAACTTTTAGTTTTTTTCCCTGTCTTTATGACAAATTTGCTATAATTATCTATAAACAACTCTGTGCAAATAGTTACAGACATTTTGAATTGTTTCTTTGGGGACTATGCTTCTGTTAGAGAGCATTGTTTAGTTTTGTAGTTTTTGTTCCATGTAACTGGCTATCCTCTTCCTGGAAAGGAGCTCATAAATCTGTATTTTTGAGAGCAATGTATGATCATGCCTTTTAAATGCAGGCCTGCCTCACATTGTAGTTTATAATTTTCCTTTAGCATGGCTAGCTTCATAAAAATGAGATTTTTCCATTTCCTTAATTTTGAGAAATATTCTTTTCTTCAATAGTCATGGATGGGAACAGTGCAGTGTTTTTTCCAAAGTATATCAGGTGACTTACTGGCTTTTTAAGTGTCCAATTGTTTGACTTTCTTCTGTTCCCATAAGTCTCTCACTTCCTTTGTATATGTACATACATTGGATCAGGAATTTAAATATTCTATGTGATCCTTGTTTACATAGGCCAAATTGTCTCCAATTCATATGAGATATGGGCTGACAAAGTATTTTATATCCTAATAATGTACTTTACACTTTATAGCATTAAATGAATGTAAATTATAATTAATCATCCCTAGACATATTTCTTTTGGAAAATAAAGACTCTATCAAGGTGGCATTTTGGGCATAGAAGCTGCTATTTCCTTATTTCAAAGCAAAATCAGAACTGAAGCAATATACATATATATATATGTATATATATATAT